>KZ143969.1:273-28896 GCA_002157085.1 Melampsora occidentalis | reverse complement strand
TTGCTCTCAGAACGCGGAATTGGCCGAAGTGCGAAAGGAGACGGTTGTCCTGCAAAATCTTGTCAGGCAATTGTTGGAAGGCCAATCGTCAATGTCACCAGAGCAGCCTCAAGCACCAGCTAGACCAGCAGCCGCCGTCGTTCATACGGCACAACCACCAGCAAGCGGATATGATCAGTACCTCAACCGTACGCCGGTATCCCCCTCACCACTACCAAGAGTTCCGGTAGGACCTGCTGCGACAACAACTCAGGCGCAAGACCACGCGGTACACTCCACTCCGGCAGGCGTAACTACGGCACCACCCGTGGTGGAAAGGCCATTCTCGCCTAGACGTGCCCCATCTCCTCAGTACCAGTCTCTTCCCGCAATGTCTCCTCAATTCGCGCGCGAGAGTAGCGGACACTATATGCCAGCTTACCCCGCAATGCAGCCTGCAACCCCAATAGCTCCGCCATCATCGACTACTGCAGACCGAGTGAAGTTGAGTGATCTGCCCAAATTCAGCGGAAAATTCGGTAATCCAGCCGATCTATTCCACTGGCAAGGATTGATCGAGGAAACCTTTGAAGTCAAGAATGTAACGGAGGATGGTGAAAAACTCAAACTACTGGGATCCTTATTGAACGATGAAGCAATGGCATCCTGGTACCAATCTAACAAGGACAGCTTAAGACAAGGATCATGGAAGGAGGCAATGAGTATGATGGCGACTGGCACCCTACCTCACGCCTGGCTTACGGACACTGAGGTAGCCTTCAGAAGACTCGAAATGAAGACTAATGAATCATTTGACGCTTACGTCATGCGAGCTCAGGCTATTCACCGACTGATCAAACGCTTGGGAAACGTCACGGATCTTCATTTAGCGCAGCACATCACGTGGGGCGCACCACAGTTGTTTAGAGACATGGTAGATCGTGACGAACTGCTCAAGAAGGAACCCTTTTCATTCCCTATCTTCAAAAACGCCGCAGACGGCATCTGGCGTTTTTTACTTCACACCAAGTTGTACGATCCCACAGCCAACGCACGACCTTCAGCCGCAATCATAAGCAGCCCTGTTCCTACCAACCGGCTATCAAATCCTCCCAGAACAAAGACCGACAAAGAACGTGCAGACAACGGTTGGCGGTACCACGAGTATCTCAGACGGTCAGGAATCTGTGCAGTTTGTAAGGAGAAGTGTAACAACCCATCGTGCACCAAGAAATTGACTCGCTTCTTATCGGTCCCTTCCACCTTCGACGCCGGGCCTTGACCTACTCGTAATGCATCAGTTGCAAAAACAAACCCAGTCGGAGCGCCTACCCAACGGCCAGCAGGACGACCATCGGCACCCACCCCAGCAACAAGAGTCGCCGCTGTGGAGTCCTTCCCGGAGCTGCTGGCAGAAGACGTTGCGGCTTATGAAGAAGCAGATCGGTATCGTCAAACTCAGATTGAAGAAGGGGCGAATCTTGAAGCAGGGTGCGTACCTGTCTCACCAGTCTCACCAATAATCTTGGAGCTGACTTGCAATGGCCAACCAATTCGGGCCTTGATCGATTCTGGTGCAGGGACAAATCTCATGTCGGATCACATAGCAGCTAAACTACGAATCCCACGACGGCCTTTGGTGTCTCCTGTCAAGGTACGCCTTGCAATAGCCACTGAAGGATCCTCTGTCACATTGAAAGATTTCGCATTCGCTAATCTCAAGTGTGAAACACCTAGCATCAGATTTGGCGCCGTCATCTTCAAACTGGCACCTCTAGGATCAAAATACGATATGATTTTAGGGTCACCGTTCCTGTCAAAGTTTAAATTAGATATTTCTCTTCATCGTCGCGGTGTTGTTCATACCCTAAGTGGGAAAGTTATGTTGGAAAAAGAGACGCGCAATGAAATGCAGAGATTGGCTTGTGCTTTGGAGAACTTAGGAAAGATTAGTGAGATTGAGAGTCTAGGAGAGCGTGAGGAGTCAATGTTGGAAGAGTTTAAAGATGTGTTCCCAGCAGAGCTACCTCCAGTGGATGAAGATGAATCAGTGGAGACTTTCCCAGAGGGGATGCCAGATCCGGGTAGACATGTAAGGCATAAGATTATCCTTACTGACCCAAACGTAGTGATAAATGAAAAACAGTACGGTTATCCACTGAAGCACAGGGAATCCTGGCGAAAGCTAATTGACCAGCACCTGAAGGCCGGCCGTATACGTCACTCACATAGCCAATACGGATGCCCGTCCATGATCATCCCCAAGAAGGACCCAGCGGAATTGCCACGGTGGGTTTTTGACTACAGAACGTTGTATAAATTCACCGTCAAGGACAGAACACCATTACCAAACGTCGACGAGGCCGTGCGACTTGTAGCAACAGGGAAGGTGTGGTCAGTAATTGATCAAACAAATTCATTTTTTCAAGATAGAATGAGAGAAGACAATATTCCACTCACCGCGGTCAAAACTCCTTGGGGATTGTATGAATGGGTAGTAATGCCCATGGGACTTACAAACGGTCCAGCTACTCACCAGGCACGTAACGAAGAAATTCTGGGAGAGCTTGTTGGAAAAATCTGTGTTGTGTATATTGACCACATTGTTATTTTTTCGCAAAGCGTTGAGGAGCACGAAGAGCACCTACGAATGGTCCTGGAACGTCTACGTAAAGCAAAGCTCTACTGTTCCGTCAAGAAAAGCAAGATGTTCAGACGACAAATCCGTTTTTTAGGCCATGAAATCAGTCAGCTGGGAGTATGCCCAGATGAAGAGAAGGTCAAGAAGATTTCGAAATGGAGTTCACCATCCACGGCCAAACAACTGCTTAAATTTCTCGGTACTGTTCAATGGATGAAGAAGTTCATCGACGGTCTATCACATTACGTAGGAACGCTGACACCTCTCACCAGTACTTTACTCAAAGGCAAGCCTTTCAAGTGGGGAACAGCCGAAGAAGACGCCTTCAACAATATCAAGAGGCTTATCACAACATTACCAGTCTTACGAAACCTTGACTATGATTCAGACGAGCCTATTTGGCTGTTTACTGACGCTAGCGGGAACGGCTTGGGAGCGGCGCTGTTTCAGGGTGCTGAATGGGATACTTCCTCCCCCATAGCTTACGAAAGTCGGACCATGAACGCAGCAGAGAAGAATTACCCCGTCCATGAGCAGGAACTATTGGCGGTAATCAACGCATTGAATAAGTGGAAATTACTGCTTTTAGGTATGCGAGTGAACGTAATGTCGGACCATCATTCCTTGACCACATTACTAACCCAAAGGAATTTGAGCCGTCGACAAGCCAGATGGCTCGAAACGCTTTTGCAATTCGACCTTGACTTCCGCTACCTGAAGGGCGAACACAACTCAGTGGCTGACGCGCTTTCACGACGAGAAGACGTATCATCTTGTGAAGTACACGCATCAATGGACGAGGAAGAACTGAAAACCATCCATGAAGGTTACGAGCAAGACCCGTTTTGCATCAAACTCAGCAAGGTGCTACCGTTGCGGGAGGACTGCATACTAAAGGATGGCTTAATGTATATTGATGGTCGCTTGGTCATTCCGGTGGACAGCAGCTTACGTCATGATCTTATTGCACAAGCGCATGAAGCACTAGGGCATCTTGGTACAATAAAGACCCTTGGCAGCCTGCGGCATACCTTTTTCTGGCCTAGCATGGCGAAGGACGTTGAAAAGCAACTACAATCCTGCGACTCATGCCAACGCAACAAAGCACGCACGACAAAAATCTCCGGAAAACTTCAAAGCAACCCGATTCCTCAACAACCTACACCATGCCCGGGTCGCGTTTGCTYGTCGACGAGCGCGCACGATCTCCCTTTCTCCCTCAAAGGGAGTTGGTGTGCGCTCGTCGACGAGCAAACACCAACCGGGTATGGTGCTATGGAGTCCATTGCCATTGATTTTGTCGGACCCTTTCCGAAAGTCAAAGGCTACGATATGATACTAAGCTGCACTTGTCGATTGACAGGCTTCGTGCGTTTAATCCCGGTAAACCAAAACGACACCGCCGAAAGATCGGCGACTCGTCTGTTCAACGCTTGGTCATCGATATTTGGGCTTCCGCAGTCTATCATCGGCGACCGGGATAAGGCATGGACATCACGTTTTTGGAAACAGCTGCATGAGCTTCTGGGAGTGAAAATCAACTTGTCAACTGCTTATCATCCACAAGCTGACGGTCGCAGCGAAAGATCAAAGAAGACAATAGGACAGATACTGCGACACCATGCCGCCAGCAAACACGGCAAGTGGTTGGAATCGCTCCCTTGCGCCGAATTCGCAATCAATTCAGGTGTCAACGTTGCTACCGGCGTCTCTCCATTCCAATTCGTATACGGTCGAATTCCTCGTTTATTCCCAGTACAATTCCCGATGGAAAAGGCAGAAGAGGATGTGCATCAGTGGATTGATCGGAGACAGTCAGAATGGGCCGCTTGGAGGGATAATCTATGGTGCAGCCGGGTGGATCAAGCCTCAAACTACAACCTTCGACGAAGGGCAGGCAAATCTTTCAAAGTCGGAGACCAGGTTTTGATAGACAGCGCTGACCGGCAGCAGGTTGTAGGAGGTAAATCAAGGGGAGTAGCCAAACTCAGGGCTCGATATGATGGGCCTTACGAAGTGTTGGAAGTCCTCAACGGGGGCCGGAATGTTCGACTACAGTTGGCACCCGGGGACAACTCCTTCCCGATTTTCCACGTGTCCAAGATCAAGAGATACTACGGCGATAGTAGGGGGAATCAGGAGGCTAGGGACTAGCGCCCGAAAGTAAGTCCCCTTCTTCTGTATGCACCGCCGCCCCACTACACCTTTTCGAAAAACAAGACCATGGCCACTCTGTGAGAACCGCACCAATTGCTTGTCACAGATCACACGGGTTCAAGGGCGGAAAGGCGGCTACGAAATTCACGAGCGTAGAATCATGTTGGATGTAGTTCAGTTTTTCTTGTTTTTTTCTTTTCTTGTGTTTCTTTGGGACGAGTTATGGTCAACTTTTTTGGGGCGAGTCATGCCATTTTGCAGTTTTTCCTCATCAAGCTTTCAATTTTTTTTCAATTTCAATTTCAAGATTGTGTTTTTTTACTT
Organism: Melampsora occidentalis; assembly: GCA_002157085.1. Taxonomy (NCBI): domain Eukaryota; kingdom Fungi; phylum Basidiomycota; class Pucciniomycetes; order Pucciniales; family Melampsoraceae; genus Melampsora; species Melampsora occidentalis. Next base: position 23,795 of record KZ143969.1, on the reverse strand, counting down.
TTTCTTTCTTTCTACTTACGACAATTATGGGCTCTAGACATTTTTTTTAGGAAGGGAGGGTGTAAGGTGTACACGTACAGATACTAGTTGATGGGTTTAGGTCATGGGTTTAGAGAGTTTACGTTATAAGTTTCTATTACACGCCGACTCCGGTCAGTCCTCACTCTTCAAGAGCCACGCATGGGACTGCCTGGAGTTAGGTGAGCTCAGTTTCTTTTATTGTTTCCCTTCGGGGGTTTTCATTCTTATTATGGTTAGGATTGCTGACTCTTCGAGAGCCACGCATGGGACTGCCTGGAGTTAGATCTTCGAAATAAATATACCGAAGTTCCAAGTTAGTGCTTTTGAGAGAGTCGTGCCGATAGAGAATCCCAACACCCAGTGAAGGTCTTCAAAGACCTTACACCCTCTTGAGGGCGTGGCAAAAGCGCTTGTGAGGGGCTTAGTTAAGCTTCTGTATATTCCAACATTGACTAGTCTTTAAAAGTTAACTCACACTGCTTATCAATCAACTTTTGCATTGCTAGATTACAAAAGGAATAAAGACAAACAAAGAAGAGATAGTAAACTATTTAAGTGGTCTTACTTCCATAACTTTGAGTCAAAGAAGATTTTTGCTACCAGAAAGTCAAAGTCTGGATATTGGGATCTCAATTGGGTGTAAGATCCAACCAGTTTATTGATTAGAAGCATAAGAGGACTTTGAAAAAAATGGGCTGTGACCCAAAAGAGCTAGCTTCACAAGCAATTGCTCAAGGAAGGTGCTTGTTCTGAAAGCTATTGGATGGTCAAGGAGCAATCCAGTAGCCCCCTGACATATTCAAAGGCACAACTGATGATTAGAAAGACTTGTACAGTGATTGTGTTCAACTCTGTCATCTCCCATGGTCAATGCAAATTCAAATCCTGACATCATCTTCTCCTGAGAAGAAAAATTGACAGTTACAGATCATACTAGAGCAGAGGTGGGCATGCCCGCCAGAATAGCCAAAATCTACCAATTGTATTGCCTTGTACTGTACTCATTTAAGACCATGCATCAGCTAGAGTTCAGTAGGAATCTAAGGCAGTGATGTGTTATTTGACACAATGATGTTGAAATCTTTTAGCCAGCAAATGCTAATCACTCAATATGACTATATTTCAATCATGACTACTATTCAGAAATACTTGCAATGGCCATATTGACCTGGTGCTCAATTATGAATTCACCTACTCCATGAAGCCTCCAATTGTCACTACACCAAATCATTAATTTACTGCTGGGTTTAGAAAGTTGAAACTGTAGAAAAATATCACCAATGTAGGAGAGGTCAGGAAAATTTGAAAAAATCATGGTGCAATTCATGGATGTTGTCCCCTCATTTTGCATGTTTTTGCATATTTTGTCCATGAGTTTTGACAACCTCCTAAACCACAATTCTCACCAGAGGAACGGGCCTTTGGAAGATCACTGGCACTGGAACTGCCAGCCTCTCAAAGCCCATGATGGTATGGGTTACAATACCTTTCCCACCTATCTCTCCACCCAATGTCAACACTGCAACACACAGTGTGAAATTGAATATTTCATTTCACTTGTGCAGGACATCCTCCACCCAGCAATTGCCCCTAATCACCCTCAGCAACCCATTTGACTTTGAAGTTCAAACACACAACAGTTCATCAATTGTGGAGAACAGAATTGTAATCAAGTGATCTGGTTTCAGAACATAAACAAAGGACATGCAGTCATTCTCATTTTTGGGCATGATTGTTCATGTCAGACCGTTCTCTTATCTCACACAATTCTTGATTTCAAGGACAAAACTTTGATCAAGAGTACATTGCGGAAGCACGGGCGCCACTATCATGCAAGCAGTGATAGCTTATTGGAATCATTGAGCTGGCATTACTAAGAAAACACAATAATTTGGACCAATTATTGATCTGACCGCCTATGATCACAGAAGAGTGTGAAAAAATATATTGATAAAAAGTCGCAAGAATCAAAGAAGATATATGTGACCAAGCAGAAGTGCTTGATAATCCTTCAATTTTCTCATCATTAGTTTCATCATGGACTAATTTCAAATGTTGAACACCTGATTCTTGTTTAACTTAACAAAAAAACCTACATCAGTTTAAAACACAAAGTTCAAGGTGACCGATCACAATGAATGATGATAATGTAATGGATTGTAAGAATCATGAGCGATCTGTTTTACTTTGGGAAGTCTTGTCCATCCAAATTGACAATCTTGAATTGAGAGCATTCAAATTCAATTCATTCCTGTTTGCGCACTGCTTGAAACAAAAAGAATATCTCAATAAAAGAGACAATGAAGATGAGTAAAGTTATTGTGAACATAATGTGGAGGCCGTTCACGCAGGGTGGAAAGGTGAGTGAAAGGGGTGGATATCTGGCAGCGCTCTGGCACTGGCACTACTGCCAAGTTTCTCCCAAAGGCTGGCCGTTCCCATTCTCACAGTGGATATTATGTCATAAACTCAAATTTGTTCCCAAACTGTAAAGATGTGGGCAGAAACCTCCAATGACCAAAGATATGAGGATTTTGATTCAATCATCTGAACACTTGCAATTTATGAAAGTCACATGATGTCTCTGCAAGGTTTATTAACACTATGCCAAATTGAAAATTTATTGCCAAGTTTAGAAAATTAAGCAAACATGGCAAATTATAGAGAAGCTGGGAGGGGTCAGAAAAATATGAAAAAATATTTGTTGGTCCCTTTGGTGCATTCCAATCATCTGGCATATTTTTTCAAATTTTTACAACCACAATGCAAATAATGTCTAAAACCCAATTTTGGTCCAAAATTGGCAGGCAGGGAGGTAGTGACCTTGCAAGACCAACAAAATCATCAATGTTGCTCCAACACATGTAGTGTCTTGACATTCTGAATGCAACATCCTGTCTATACAGCTTGGATGCACAGAGCAGTTGTGTATCTCCAAGAATGAGTGAGATATATCAAGAGCCACACAAAGCAGGAAACCTATATAAGCGTAGAAATCATTCCTACAATGGCTTCAGCACTCTAATAAACCTTGTAGAGCCATTGTGTGGCTTTCACAAATTTCAATTGCTCAGATGATTGCCTGAAGATTCTCATATTCTTGGGCATTGGAATTTTTTTGCCCAAATCTTGCTAGTTTTGGAACAAATTTGAGTTTCTGACATAATATCCACTGTGAGAATTTTGGTTTGGGAGGTCTTCAAAACCCATGGCAAAAATATGCAAAAATATGCAAAATGAGGGGATAAAACCCACTGATTGAACCATTGTTTTCAAGTTTTTCTGACCTCTTGCATTGGTGCTATCTTTCTATGGTTTCAATGGTCTAAACTTGGAGGTAAATCAATGACATGGCATAGTGTAAGGTGCTGAAGCCATTTCAGTAATAATTTCTACACTTGTATGGGGTTCCTGCTGTGTATGGCCAACACACAAACCCTTCTGCTGTAAACTGGGGCAGCGCAGGGGTTGCCCCACAGGATCAGTCCAATAAAATTTCCCTGGGGTGATCCCGCTCCGCTGTGTGGTTTTCCCTGGGGTCCAATCCTGCCACTGTTCCATTGAGGTTACCCCAGCAAGGACCCTGGGTTTGAGTGAACTACAATTGTATGACTTATTTCTTTTTGGGCATTAAACTTCAGCCTACACCCAATTTAACCATCTTGTTTGGGAAAGAAGTCATGATGGGCCAATGTAGGAAGAATTGATGGGCACATTAAATCAACTTAAATCCCTAACCACCCCTTTTGAAACATTATAGCAGCATTGATTCTATAAAAATGATTCAAACAAGGGCAATAAAGGGTTTCTGACAATATCCCGGTTGTGATTCCCCAAAAGTCATTTGAATATAAGGGGACTTGCAGGATGTGTCCATGGAGGCTGGTAATTTGGGCTCAACAACACCTCTATTCATACATTTCCCTGCCCGCAAGATTCTATATTCCCTCATCACATCCCTCTCAACTGATGCCTCTTGAAAAGCATAAGCACATTTCAACAAAAGCATAAGCATATAGAACTTTTTGAGAAGCAAAAGTCTCTCAAAAGTATAAGCACTCATACACGTCTTCAAAGCCATAAGCACTGCATAATTGCTTTTGTAATCCCAAAAAGCTCCCTTGAATATTTCATCCTTTCAATCTGAGGCTTTTGAAAAGTATAATCTTTTCCACTTTTCACCAACAAAAGAATACCCATTCATACACGTGTTCAAACGCATAAGATCTGCATAAGCGTTTTTTCAACCAAAAAGCTCTCATGAAATCTTCATGCCTTTGATCTGAAACTATTCAAAAACATGGACATTGCCACTTTCTCCCAACCCAAGCTCAAGTATCTGTAGACTTTTCCACAAGCAGAGCATTTGACCTTTTGGTCTCTCCCTGAAAGTTTATCCTCTCCTTATATGCTTCTTCATAAATCTATGTGATGCACATCAGTAAGTATATATGGTGCATCTTCTTCTCACATTGCAACAACCAGATCTTATTCATCATTATTATGTTATCAATCAACTCATTTGCAACCTCTCATTATCACTCCTTTGATGCTTTTGGAGGAAACATCTTCAAACCATAACCTTTGGTCATGCAAAAGGATAAGCATTCTCTCAAGCTGTAAGCCCTCATGACCCTTTGATTGCTCAGTCTGCCACTCTTAATTGATGTGTTGATAAGCACTACCTGTACCTCATGAAAAGCTTGATCAGTAACGAACTTATTGATTGAGACATTTCTCTCAATCAATACATGTTTGTACATTTTGGAGGAAACACTCCCGATCCATCCTTTTCCTTTGTTTCCCCTCCATTTTTTGTTTGCCATATATGAAACAATCACCTTGGAGAAGAACTGACACTTACAGGTGACATTTCATGGATTTTTCAAAATCACTCTCTCTATCACTCTGCTTGCTGATTTCTCTTTTCTTCAAAAGAATTCCAGCATCCAAACTATCTCACCATTGCCCTTCAAATTGAAGCTTCATGGGTGATTGAGGCCAACACTTCATCTTTGTCCAAATCTCCACTGTGATTGTCTTCCTCAACCGAGACGGAACAGGGGTTTTTTATGTATGAGGGAATTGGCACTGTCCCTCCATCTTACATACAACGGACCACTCATGTATAGTAGCCACCCTGAAAATTGGGGGCCTCATCGTGTGTTTAACCACCCAAGATCTAATAATTGTTTTATCATTATCATTTTTGAACCTTTCCAACCACCTTTCCTGAAAAGAAAACAAGATATATAATTGTGTATAGAATGATTTTGAACTACCCAAATCACCTCACTCCACTTTGGAATGAAAACCTTTTTCCCTATAAAAAATTTCAAAATGGAAACATCAAACGTATCTTGTGTCTAACAACCCAAGAGATAACAAGCTTTTCATTCAACTTCCTACAATTACTTTCATAAAAGAAACTGATCTACAAAATGAATTGAACAACCATATCCCTATGATACCAAAACATCTCTTGTCTAAATCATTGCATTTGCTGTAAACTCTTGCCTACTCTTGACTACACAAGCTCCTGGCTGATAGTAATCATTGAAGGGTCATTTATTCAAAATTTCCAACCCAAACTCCATCATGTGTTTAGAAACTCAAATCCTGATGATTGTTAATCTTTGTTTATCATTATTCCCTTTAGGATTGTGTGCCCAACATGCAGAATTATATGAAGAATCAATTTTGAGCATTTTCTTCCACATGAATCATCTCACTCTGAAATGGTCACTGCTGATATCCTTTTGCAACATTGTACAACCAAGTTTGACTCAATTGTGTTGCTACAGGTTGCTACCTGTTTATAGACAGCATGATATTTTCTTGAATAGATGATATTTCTCCAGGAAAGAAAGGTTGGCGTCTGTTGACCCGTAATCAAAGGGAGCAACTAATCAGAAAAATGATTATTTTGTCTCCTCTGATGACTACACTGAGTCTACAGACAAGGATGTATCATTTAATCAAACACCCTTGTTGGAGTTCTATTTTTGTTTGGCTTTTTTTTAAAAAGTAGGTAAGATTTCCAAATTCAAGTGAAATGGTTCATAGAAAAGAGGTCCGCTTTGCATGTATTTGCTTGTATTTTTGGGTGAATCTCTCACTTTGATGAATTGGAAGAGTAAAAGTGTGGATACAAGTTTTGTTACCTTTCTATTTGTTGAGCTTGCAATGAGCTTTTGGATTCTCTTTCTTGAGAAAAGTATCAGGTTGAACATAAACTGTGGATAACAATATATTGACTGTTATCTCCAAAATCATCATTGATGCTACTTGAAATCCGTATTTGGTAGTCAGTTTCATCATAAAAGTAGTTGGTCATACAAACACCTAATCCTAAATATTTACAACATCATCCCCCCTGTTGCTTTATTGTTCTCCGTGTATAGAATATCTTTGTTGAGAGAAGGAGTTACACTATCAGCAGACACCAAATTGACCTTCCAAATCACTAACACTAATTGTTGCACCTCCCAACTTTCTATTCTCTTCAACAGAAATCCAGAATCGAATAGATCAATATTCACACACAGTTAAATCAAGAGCATTCATAGTGCTTTTCAAAAATTCCATGATCGCCTTTCTTCATCCTTTGCAAAATCACACTGCAGCTACTCCCATTCCCTTGCTGACCACCATTTCAAAAGTATAGCCCGTGGTAACTCAAAACCATAACTTGTACATTTGAAAAGCATTTGTCAAAATTTCAATGAATATTTTTTTATTCAATATTGGAAGTGCTTTCTTGAACATATAAGACTGCTGTAGCAAACCCTTTTAATTTTTCACACCAGCCACACATCTTCATTATTTTTCTAACTTTCTTTTTGAGTGCTCTGCATCAACTGAACTACACTTGCTCATTGAATTTGTGGTATTCATGATCTAACTCTTTCACTTAATTTCATTATTCATGGCTAACATGTCACAACATAAATCATAACAATCATGTATTCATTTGGTGCTTCTTAAACTGAAATCATTGCTTACATATATCAGATAGATTATCACATATTCTCAAAATACTGCCGTCAAACTCAGATATTTAATCATCCAATCAGTCAGACATCCTTTAACTCTCTAATCTCTTCTCTTGCCAGTTCAAATTTCAAACCATGTACATATGTTACCTAAAATTTATGAATACATTTGAATTCACCACTGCTCATCAAGCTCCTCTTGGATTGCCGGAAAAGCTTTATTTCCAAGGTCAATGGTAGATGGTAGACCACCTCATATGAATCACTCCCATAAATAAAAAGGACCTCTTGCTTCATGAAACTGATTAATTTGCATTCAGCAATACTTGCAGAGTGTTTAAAAACCTCTTATCTGACCAACAACATTCAGCTTCATATCACATCACTTGTTGTGATATCACAGTCAGAAATTGATGATACATGTAAATGGGTGACTCAGCAATACAAGTAATGGTTACTTGGTTGCTTGGCTCCAATGACTCCAAGTAGTGGTCTAGATAATATATAAAATGTACTTATTCTTCCAATTCTTTAAACAATAGGGGGGCTCAGTTCAAATTTTTTTGGCTGCTTTGAGCGTAAAAACTTTTCCCAATTCCATAAAAGTTATGCAAAAGCTTATGAAATTGGGAAAAGTTTTAAGACATCCCAAATTTTTCTGAGCAGCAAATTTACGCGAATTTACAGCGGTCAGAAAACCCAAACTACTATCAATCAAATGAAAGTAGACAAACAACGCAAGGTTAAAAGTAAAGAAAGGTGTCACAGCTGATATGTTAATCAGCAAACACCAACAGATGAAAACAATCTATGGATCAATGGCTTTTTGAGAAGCCATTGATTGTTGTTGACAACTGTTGACCGTCTTGTTTTACAGAACGGGAAATTCTTTCACAGCACGGTGCTTTAAAAAGTTTTTCCCAATTTTTTGAGAACAGACCATAAATCTTTTGACCTGAGCCCCCCTAATTTCAAGACGTGCGTTGCTTGAAAAGGTACATATTAACAATGGCAGATATTGTTGTTTATGTGAAAAAACTGGCACACCCAAGAACACCCCACATGTTCCTGAGCTCTGCCCTTGAACTTTGTTGATGGTCAAACACAACTCTGTGGTAATTGGAAACTACTCTATGTCTGTGACAAAGGTTCTTGGTTATCGATATCCTCATCATTGCATCAGCCCCGCGACCCAGAAGTTAATGAAGCCAGTCTTTTACCCCCACTGAGATCATTGGGCCTGAATTGAATTTCATTGAGACATAGATTCTCAGATGCAAAGTAGAGTCTGACAGAAAAGTATGGGGATGGAAGATATGCAGCTAAAGTTAAAGTGATAGAAATGATACATAAATCCTATGATATTAGAAGAGATAATAAATTTAAAAATGACAAGGGTTTCCAGGAATTGGAGACTTGCCAAACGTTGTATGGAGGATTAGAAATCTGATTTTCATTGAATAAAAATAGAAAAATAGTTGATGGAATAGGGGATAATAGAGGGTGAGAACTTTCTTTACAAACAAGGTACAACTTCAGGAGATACAAGTAATCCCTGTCAAATGTTGCATGTTTCTAAAACATCCTTTACCCTTTTGTCGGGGTGCCCCCATTACATGTTACAGTAGATATATTTACCAACATTGTAATGATAGAGCTCATTGTAAGCCTTTCAATCTGAGTAGCCTCAATATGGGAGAATTTATAAGCTTGATGATCATATGTACATGCTGCTTTAATGATGAACTGCAGTTATTTTATCTAGCTCAACATGTGTGATATGTTTGTGATATGGTGTGGCTTATGAGTAAATTCTATCTATGCTGGCGGGCATGCCCGCCTCTGCTCTAGTACATTTTGTTTCTGTGAGAAGTCAACAACTTTTAGGCTGGCTTTTCACCAAAAGGTGACGGTTGGAAGAAAATAGTCTTCACTGGGTACACCTAAGTGAAGACTACAGTTAGATGACCTCTGAAAAGAGGGTTTAATGGCCAGTGGGATGGCTGAGTGGTCCTTTTAAAGATCCTGCTCTGAGCGTTGGTTGATTCTTACAAACCACAAGTGTGCAGTACTTTAGACTCTTTAACAAGGTGCCCTTTGTATAATCCAAGTTTGTTCTGATAGCTTTGGATCCCCCAAGCTCAGAACACTGCTTGAGGTTTTACAATAACCTGGGTAAGATGAACTAGAATAATCAAGTTAACAACAATCTCACTATACTCAATATTCTTGGTGAATAATCAAGCACAATCTGATGATGAGTTGTTGAATGATTTGCATTTTGTTCTTCTCCCAGAGTGGGAATAAGAGGAGTTTATATATTCCAGACCTAGGCGGCAACTTGTGGTTGGCGTTTGGGTTTGCTTTTCTTTGGGCTAGGTTTGATTTCACTAATCAAACCATACTTAAGTCTTGTTGCTTAGGTGACTCTTAACACTGAGCCATGAGGTGTAGTTCTTATGGTTTCAGACATGTTACATATATTTACATATGTATTACATATATTTACACACATGTTTTTTAGTCTGTGGTCCTCTACACAGGGCTCATGCCTGACAAGAAACATCAATGCAGCCACAGATACAGAACTGTTATTGTACCGGCAATACCAGCAATGTACTCTGTCGCACAATACCTTGAGATTCGGTACTGCGTACTGTACCTCAGCCTGGATACAATATTTGATATTGTATTTAGACCTTAGGCACGCCCTATAGCCTTGAGGCCAGTATTGTATTCAGTGTAGTCACCAGATACAATAGTATACCGGTATTGCTATGGCTCAGACCGGTACAATACAATATTGTACTGGGTTGCAGAGTTCAGCTACCGGTACTATATCATACCTAAATCTAGATACTAGTAGCCAGGATACCGCAATACTAGAAGAGCCAAGTATCCAAAGTATCCACAATTTTGTTTTACTGTATTCAATTCACAAAAGTATAACCATAGCACAAAAGTAGAAAGAAGAAGATGATAGATAGGGAAGCATAAGGGTATAAGGGCATAACATGATGATAGGTATGATTTCAGTTGCAGATTCAATCACTGAGGTTGGTCTTCCATTCTTGATCCAATCCATCCAAAGTCAAAACATTGACATATCATTTTTCTCAGGCTAAACAATGTTGTGAGCATATCAACAAGATCATAGGGTCAAAATCCTTCTCTCACATAAATATCAAAAGACCAAGTAGCAAAAAAGGCAGCTGACAATGATGAATATCGGAGCACCTGCTCACAATCTACCACCAATGATCAGAGAAGAACCAAGGATGGCTAATACAGAAGACATGAACCAAATGATCAAAAGAATACTTAAGAGTAGACAATCAGTTATTGAGTTGCCAGAAGTCAGTTTGGAATGGTCAATGAGGATGAATCAGACAAGCAAACAAAGTTCAAGACTTGTCAAAGTATTCAAAGTGTTCTATACACTTCATCAGACTAGCAATGGGGCTGATTTCAAATACTTAAATGATTATCAGCAACATGTTGCATTAGCATCTGCTGTTGGCCCTTTTCAAGTGATGGTATGCACTCCCGTTATTCACTGCCCCTTGTCCCAAAACAAATTGCCTCATCAGGCGTTTTATTATATGATACAGGAGGCAAGATTGAAAAGCACAATTTCTGCTATGTAAAACTCTGTTAAAAACGTATGAGAACCCAATCAAAATAATCTTGAAGTGAAACCCAATTAGCACCAAAGGGGAGATACAACTTATGGTTTTCACAAATTGTGAGACAAGATGGATGATTTTGAAGATTGATGGTGTGGTTTTTGAGGCAGATACTGTATTCAAAAACGGGGTACGGTATAGTACCATATCCGGAATCATGGTAGCAATTTGGATATGGTACTGTACCGTATCTGTTGGTCCAATACTAGGAAGCTTTGGTATCTGGTACCTACACCTGGGTTCCAGATATGCCGTACCGTATCCAAGAAAAAAAGCCGTTTCTGGGCCCCAAGTATCGTACTTGACCCCAGATACGGTACTCCTGGATACAATTCTATAGGCCGCAGATACGGTACAGTACAGTACCGGTACTAGTAGTGTATCTGTGGCTGTGTTGGAGACATGTCTGATATATTTGTCTCATTTCTGCTGCAGGAATTTGGGATCTGATCTTTTGACATGTTTTCTGTGGATCAGATCTGGTGTGAATGTTAGCCACAGCAATGGTGTAGCTATCTACAAGAACAAAAGTAAGATCAGAAAAAAAGAGGAGGCTAGTCCACCAAGCTTTCACTCCTACTTCATATTTTTCCTGGCGCATGTCTCCACAAAACACCATCACAAGTATGCATTCAAGACCATTCTGAGAACTCCTATTCAATTTCCAGATTGTGTGGTATTGTTTGAGTCACTGTACATAAATGAGGACCAAAATTGTGCCATCTTGAGATATTATTTCAAGCTTATAAGTAGTGATGATTGTTGGTCCTCCAAATCTGCTTCCATCATCCATACTTCATCTCTGAATTCTGCCAGAATACCACATCATTGAGTCTGTCCCTCTTCTTTTAATGTCCTTTGTGTCTTATCTCCATGTGCACTGCCTTACCATTGATTATTCTCCATTCCAGGTATTCTTTGTCCCTTTAGACTTGTTTCATCTACCACCTGTGGAGGCATATCAATTCATAGGGTGAAGCAGTTCTATTCTATCAAGATTCCATTACCAAGGAGGTTCTTGAGCTGACTATGTGTCATGGTGTCTCAATTTGAAGACCAGACACAGCTTTCAGGTACTCCATCTAGCCAATCACTCCCAGAATATACAGTGAGTGCAAAAAACTCCAAATGACATATTCAAAACCTTTACTGATGATTTGGAAAACATGTGTGCTTATCAGATCATGATTTGGCACCGGTCATTTGATATTTGTGCACTCCAAATCTTAATGGCACTAGCCTGGGAACTGATTGCTGTGTGCGCACAGGAGGTGCAGTTGTTTGAAGGCACCAGAACTACAGTTGGTAATTTGGATCTGTCATGGAAAGGCACCTCATATCCCCACTTTAAGTATTCTGGAACATCAAGTGTGCTGCATGGAAAAATTGAAGCAATGAACTGGATGGTTCCCAAAAGAAGCCAGGACCGCTGGAAAGCTTTGGCCATTGCTTCATGGGACAATCATTCTACAAAATGGCATGAACTCAAGCTTGAAGATGCACATCACAATGGAGATAAGAATCATGGTGTTTTTGTCACATTGAGAATCACATGGACTCAAGTTAAAGACTTGCCACCCAGCGCACCTTCCAGCCCTGAGCCCTATCATATAGCACACTAGGGTTCAAAGCAAAATTGAAAATTGTTGATACATTGCTATCTACTGGTGGCAATGTGATGGTTCTGTATTATCCATTTTGAATCTTTGTTGCTGTACTTCAATTTACACACATGTTCACTATGACATCGACATCCTAAGCTTGTGACCAGCTTATCCAATAATTCTTCATTCTCCTCCACTTGTCTTCTGTTCCCCATCTGAAGAAAGTAGAAAGTGAATTGTCCCATCTTTTTTACATCACTTTCATTTTATCTAAACCAGAATGTAATCCCCATATTTTGGCTCTACTTTGGCTTTTTGACCAAATTGATCAGTGTGTTCTGGCAGGACTTGCCGCGTGCTCAAGGTGCAGCAGTTGCTTGGGGATGGCTCCTGGGGCTGACTTAGGACATCCATGAGCTCAGATATGTTGTTTTTACACCAATATTTTACCTGTCTGATACCCGGCAAGAATTGGGTTTTTCCAATTGTACGCCCGACCCCCGACTCGCGGGGATCCCCGGCCAACGGGGCTTTCTGAGGCTCTGCCTGTCGGGTTGCTGACCGGGTAGGTCGCTCGGGGCTCAGGCTGGTCCTTGAATGTTCCCCAAAATATCAAGATTGCCAAACGAAGAAAGAGGCAACTGGTTTGAGAAGTTGATGGCTGCAATCTTGAGGTCAGGCTGACTAGCCTTTAAATCGAGATTCAAAGTGCAGAGCCATGTATACTTACAAGTTTGCATAAGATCAAACTCTTTGGAGATCTAAGCACTCGGGGTGTTTAGATTGGTGCAAGAGATATTTGTTCACCGAACAGAATGGACATCAAACTTCGCAGATGTGAGATTTAAAACGCATTCGGAGAAGTTCAGCTCGACTCGGCCTCCAGCTCAGGCAGGCAGGCAAGCCATCTGAAGGTTTTTGCAGGAGATTAGGGAGGCATCTGATATCTTGGTACTCAAACGTGCCTTCAAAAGAAATATACTGAATCTAGATTCGAGACTATCATGGGGACCCCTTTGCCCAAATCGAGCGTCGCGGTATACCACTATGGATCGACTATCTGGGGCCGAGAATACCACAAGGCCGAAGCCGTTGAAAGTCTATAAGAAGCGGTGATTGCTGGGTATTCGGTATACCACATTATGCCTCCTCAATCCTTGGATTATTGCAACAAATCATAATTCCCAGGTTGGTTTTTCTTCTGTCGTCATTCTTCGTACTTGCTATCTAAGCGCATTCCTCCCAGCCCGTCGTCTCTGCCAAGTATCAGGATTCAGCAGGTATCCTCCCCCTGTTTAAAATCCGTCAGCGCGCATCGATCAAGGCGATCAAGTCTTTCGATTCCGAGACAAACCAGTCATCTAAAATGTTAGTGAGCCAACTATGTGCAGGTGATTTGGTTGAAGACCAGATGTTGACTATCTCTTTGTGGTCAGATATTCCGCTCAGCTGATCAATCTTGGAGCATATAGTGAGTGCCTGCGAGTTCCAGTGTGTTCCAATAAGATCCCTTCCTTTGCAAGCCTTGATCCGGGCCATTACCAATGACTTGAACAATATGTATCCTTACCAGATCATGACTGGGCGCCCGTCATTCACTTCTCGCCCACTTCGAACTCTGATGCTACTAGCTTGGCTTTGTATTGCTGTGAGCGCGATGAGACAGAGCAAGAAAGATGTGAAACTATTTTGGGGGGAAGAAGCTATGTTATTTGACAACGAAGTAAAGCTTTCATGGAAAGGAACCAATCCCGAGTTCCAATATGTCGGTGAATCAGACTTGGTGCGCGGCAAGATAGAAGCTCTCGACTGGTCGCACAACAAGTGGGACACTTTGGTAGTTGCTTCAAAGCCAGCTCATTCCACAAGTCTATACGAGCTCAAACTCAAAGATAATCATGTGGATATCAATGGTCCAACAGGTGCGACCTTCGTGACATTGAGAGAGACGAAGCTTACATCACAGCCACGACAGTTACTTAGTCATCTTTGATTTGTATCATTGCTCAAAATGTAACTACATACCACAGCCTTGGGACTGGTAATTTGAGGACATCAGCTCAGATGACCTCGAGTGATGCAAACGTTGTGCCAAAGATGCACCTCATCATACTGGGACTTATGATTGTCATGAACCAATGTCAATTATCTCTTATATGTGCCTTTCTGAATTCATATCTCCTCATTTGCTGTCCGCAATGGCCCTTTCATTACCTATTCACTCACAAGTATTGGTAAAGGATATGGATTATGATCATCAAGTTGATATTTGTGATCCTCTGTCGCATATCTTTTCTCTCCACTTTCAATTCATAAGCTCAAATCATCGTATTTGTACACAAAAAAATTACTATTTTTCGTTAATTATACTACTGTGTGGATTTTTTTGAAATTTTCTTCCAAAGAAATTGTTGCTTCAAAGGGGAGAAATACATTCATTAGAACAATAATATGCATCATCTCCAGTCAGGCTGGCAAATGGTATGATCGCTTGTTCTGTATATCCGTAGCTCTACGGCGTGTCTCGATTTCAAAGGGGCCTATAAGTTTCAGATATCCACGAGGCGAAGAGTGTAGCGAGCTTCGAGAGATATGGAGCGTACGTAGAAGGAGAAGTAGAATACTTGGTGATTCAAGTCGAAGTTCGTCAAAACATGAAGACATCAAACAATAGACCACAGTGTTCGCAAGGAAAGTTAGAGTGGAGTCGAATTGAAATATTGATGATGCTGCCACTGGTCGTCCTTCACTGGGGCAGATTGTGGGCTCTATTCAAGATATGATGCCAAGTTTGAGGTAGAATTTGAGGCTCTTGTTTGAGTTCCTCGATCTTTCCTCAGGATGCCAACCAAAATTTCAATCTTTGAGAACCTACATAGTTTGTACCAGCCTCACTTCACCGCCAGGCTTGGATGACTGTTGTATCAATTTATTCAAACCAAATCATCTTCTTCAACTTCCATCTCATTCCTTAACATTCTTGTCAATATTTATTCGCTCAACTCTTTTCAAAAAAGCCTCGAGCATTTCAACCGTCGCTCCATTCTTCCTATCTTTCTCTTGCCGTTCTTGTTTATTTTCCATCATCTCTTGCTTATCTTTGGACTTCATCATAAACCAGAGGTGAAAATCGGATGAACTGGATCAACTAGACAGATATTTTCACCGAGAAGGCCTATCAAACAGCCACACATCTATCATAATAATTTCCTTGCCTGGATTGAAAGAATCGAGCGAAACGACGAATCGCAATACTCAAATAGGTCAATTTCAAAGGTAACGACCCAAGAAACTATACGAATCAAGCGATGAGAATCTGGAATGACTTCAAGCGATATTCAAGAATAGGAGATAATTACGAAGCATCATCCAAAGGAGAATTTTATTTTTATATCTTAGGATGGTGTATCATTTCCCTCGTGATTGGATTCTTACTCTTACCGCCAACTTCAATCACCACGACTAGACTCACAAAATATGATAATCTTAAGAATCCATCACTTCAAACTTGGATATCATCCCTTTCAGTCCCTAAAAACTCAAAGCTTCTCGCAAATAAAGTCAAATCATCAAAGCTCTTCACATCTAATTCCCCATCAGTAAAACCCTCAATCTTATCATCTCAATCAGACCGGAAGAAAAAATTCAATCAGTCCTCAAATGTACTACCACCGAACCCTGAAGACATCCTCTCGCCTATTCAATTTCCTATGGTACCAGTCGACGCACTTAACACTACAAGCACCGGTTTAACTTATCATCCAGATGGCCGTCTATTATTAAATTTTCCAGCTTCATCGCCGCTTGAAACTCATCCCATCATGACGCTCATCGAAAGAGGTAAAATTGAATGGGAATCTAAAGTCAAACGCCAATCTAAAACCTTGAAAGAAGCTGTTGTAGAATACAAGAGGCGGTATGGTAGAAAACCTCCAGCTGGTTTTGATCGTTGGTTTGCTTTTGCTAAGGAAAATAAAGTTATCTTGGTGGATGAATATGATCAAATCTCAAGGGATCTGTACCCATTTTGGGCTTTGTGAGTTGCGTTTCTCTAACTCCTCAATATGTGATAAAATGCTCACTATCATTCGGTCAAAAAATCAGACCACCAGATGAACTACGAAGTCGAGCAGAATCAATCGACCTGAAGCACACCAGAACTTTCAAATTAAACTTCCAAAACGGAACAATCACAAGAGAATCAGAATTAGAAAGGGCCAGCGCATTGGTTGATTTATGCTCGATGTTCAATGATCATTATAATACAGCAAAATTACCACCTATCACTATTTTAATGGAAGAGGATGATAGTGCTCAAGTTTTATTAGGTTGGGATCAATCGAGAAGATTATTTGAGCTTTCCAGATCAAAACAATGTATGTCAAACAATTCATGGCTTGAACTCTTCTCGCGGTTTGGGAAATCGTTCTTACAAACTAATGTATATCTTTTCTTTAGTCTTACCAAAAGAATATAAAGTACAAAATGATAGACATTTGAAAGGATGGGACGCAAACTGTCCTCCAACTTCTACAATTCGTACAAAATCAAATCAAACTATTCCAAATAATCATTCATGGATATATCATCATCGTAGAGCTATGGATATCTGCAATACTGATCCTAAAAGGATTGATTTACATGGTGTGACAGCAACTGCTCCTCCTGGTCCGAGACCCCTAGTACCGCTTTTTGCCTTCTCGAAGAACTCACTTCATGCTGATATTCTTGTGACACCACTTGAACAATATCTATCACATTACCCTGTCTGTACTTTCCGTTTCTCTCTCATTTAATTACATGTTCACTCAAACTTTTGGTTTTCCAATTCCTCATTGAACAGGGCGAAGAAATACCTTGGGCAAAGAGACCTTATAACAAACTTTATTGGAGAGGCTCAACTACTGGTTAGTGTTTCTTACTTTACTGAAAACACAGCTGAAACCCTTTGGTCAGAGTAAAGTAAAATAAGAGAGAGATACTTACAATCAAATGAACTTCATTGGATTTCTCTGATTTATCACAGGAGTGAGTCACTTGTCTATAACCAAAAGATGTCAAAATCGTATCATTGATGTATCTCTGTGTCATTTCATAGACTGATTTTAGTGATCGAAATCCCAAATGGCGTACATCACAAAGAATGCGTTTATACGAACATACTCATCAAAAAACCAACCACTCCAAGATCTTAGTAGGTGGAACAAATCAAACGGATCCAGTAACAGAAATCGAAATCGAAAGATCGATTCTAAATGAAAAGTATTTCAATATCACTTTTGTCAATAAACCAATTCAATGTGATGAACCAGTTTGTAGTCAAATGGCAAAACTGATCAATTTCGTACCAAGGGTAAAACCAGAAGATGTCTTGGAATATAAATATGTGTTAGATGTAGATGGTAATGGTTGGAGTGGAAGGTTTCATAGATTACTTTCTGGAAAACATTTAGTCATCAAATCTACTATCTTTCCAGAATGGTATACAGATCGAATTCAAGCTTGGTATCATTATGTACCGTCAAAGATAGATTATCAAGATTTATATGATATCACTTCTTTCTTTATTGATGGTCAAGATCATCTTGCAGAAAGGATTGCTACTCAAGGTCAACAATGGGCAAAAGATTCTTGGAGAAAAGAAGATATGGCAGCTTATATGTTTAGGTTGATTTTAGAATGGAATAGGATTTATCATCGAAATCAAGATGGATCTTCCAACGATTTTGATCTTGAGTGATTACGTATAATCTTATCATTATTATTCTTTCATTTAGTTTTGGATTCTTTCATTTCAATCATCCATATTCATTTCATATAGTCTCTCATATTACCATCGCTTTCGCCATTCATTTTTCTCTTCTCAATGGCATATTATATCACTACGAACGTTTTGTTGATTTCAATGTTGAGTCAAAGTCTTCTGATAGAAAGAGTCGCGAGTCCTGACTCCACCAAGGGTATCAACATGATATTCCGGCGTTTTTTTATTCTATGCGAGTCAGTAAACATGTGTTTCTCTTTTCTTCTCTTCATTTCAACATATACCAGAGACATGATTAGATAACGGTTGTAGATGAACGGAATTCTCATTCATGAATTTTGACTCATGAGGAATTGTAATTGTAAATGAATGAACAATTTACAAACGCGATCCACAATTTCACAGAATGTGCGAGATAAATGCGCATCCTCATTCTTCAATTCTTGTTTAAACTGCTCAGGATTTGCTTCGTCTCAAGACCCCGGAGAGCTTTGAATGGCACCGTAGCGTGCAAACCTATCGGCGACTGAAATCATCTACAGATTCATTTCTCAATGAAGGTATGCAAAAAGTGACCCGCATCAAGATCAAACTGAGGCAGGGCCAGGCACAGATTTGCGCCAGAAGGCCAAAGTTACTATTCACATATGCTTATTGAATTCTTTCAAGTCAGCTCATGACAGATCTATGGACTCAAGTTTCAATCTACTTCCTGTAACCGAGTTCGAAATTGTTCAAGTCTCAAAGCTGGAAGAGAAGAAGTGGGCAGACACTCATTCATATCCAAAATATATGCTACACATCAATGCAATCATGAGTGTTTTCAAATCCATTAATCTAGTAGTAGATAAGCAAAATCAACCAAGTTACAAAAAGTTCTGGATAATCAAGCTTGCTTTCATGTCTTTTGCCTTTTACTTGATTTCCCACCTCGATTTCGACCGCCACCAGAATCTTCAGCAGCTTTCCTTTTACTCTCTTGTTTGAAAAACTCTTTCCGCGTTTCTTTTTCACGTTCTGATCTACCAGTATCATTGGACTTAGCCAGTTTTTTCTTGTGTGCGTCTATTATAAGCAAAGCAAAACAGATTAGAAAAGTTCTGATAGATAAAAGGTAAAGATCGGGGTTTGATTGACTTACTTTTAGCAGCTTTGGTTTCTTTACGTTTGAGTGCTCTGACTTTTGAAACAGCTTGAGCTTGTTGTAAGATATTCAATGCTTTCTTTTCTTCAGGTTGAAGTACAACTGCTCTTTCTTGTAGATAAGTGGGTTTCTTCTGTGGTTTCATTGATTTAGGTTTCGTAGCAAATGGTAATGATGCTGATAATTTCTTAGGTATCTTAAGAGTATTGAATCGTCTCGTCTCACGAATTATAGGCTGAGTCATAATACAGAAGTCATAAAACAGTGAAGATCAGCGGAAGCGAAGATGAGGTGATGAGAAGTGATTTGGATTCTTACGCGGTAGTGTGAGTTGACGTCCACGGGTGTTGCAATGTTCTGATCACGTCGAACTTCTCCTGTCAATCGCATGCCTTGCCATCTAGTCTTTTCAGGCAACAGAAGAGATGCAACAGGAGTATAAAACATCCTAGGCTTGATATTGTACCATGCCCTCAAGAAGATCAAATCGCTCATCAAAACCTTATCTTCAAAAGTCGCTCGATAACACCCATCAGGCTTGGCGAGAGCTTTCTTGATTTGTCCTCTGATGCCAGAAACAGTTCGAATTTGGGCACCTTCGAATTTCGCAACTTCCAAGGCGGTGTTAAACATTCCTTTTACAAAAGCCGTGTTTTTGAAAATCTTGTAAGGTAATCCTGTCAGTTTTAGTTTCTTGACAATTCGACTGCTACCGTCTACATCCAATACCACCCCAGTAGCTGAGATACGAAAGTTACTCGTTTGATTTCCCATTCGGCTAAATGCACACAATCCCGTGTTAGGTGCGGAAACAGGGCCGTAAAAGGTAGCTAAACAATGTGCATGCTCGGGTGTGTATTTTAGCATACGATTTCGAGTTCCATCATCGAGAGAGTAGATGGGCACAGTCTGAAATCGGCGCCATCCAGCTGAAACGATCAATGGATCATTTGTCTTCAACACTTTCGGATACCAACGATGTTTCTTCAACCTGACTTGTACAAATCCTTGACTATCTTCACCAGGTAACAGACCTCCCAATAGGAAAGGAAAATGAGGATCAAAGTTATCTACTAGTTCTGGTGGCACACCTGAAATCTCGATCCTAACATAAGCACCAGGTCGATGGCCTTCAACTGCGATTCGTGTCTCAGGATCATCATCCGCGAATTCTTGTAAAGTGGCTTCCATCCTTCTAGCGATTTCTTCCTTTTGCTCAGTGTAAAAATCTTTTTGAGCTTCTTCATCAGATGAATCATCATATTGTCGATCAAACTTCCGTTTCAATGCTTCTTTCTTTGCCAGTAAAGCAGCTTTATCATCTTGAGGTTTGGCGTCAGATTGGCCAACTTCAGCGCCCTCAACTTTTTCACCGGGTTCCAAGTCTTCAAAATCACCTCCTTCGCTTTCATACTTTTCATCAACTCCTCCTTCATCTTCTGCCCCATCACCCGTGATGAAAAGACCTCGAACGGCATTCAACCATGCTTCTTGACTCCACATATCTAAACTAGCAGCGTCAGGTTGTCGGTAGAAAGCAAATCTTTTGTTGTTTTTATCTTCATCGTCGACCACAGGGTGTTTCTTGGTGAGTTCAAAAAGCTCGTCTTCATCCGCTTCAGGCTTTTTTGGGACAGAAGCTTCTGGCTCGGATTTTCCAGAAAGACACCTACAAACCTCACCAGGGTCCATCGATAGGTCATAAATCAAACGCATAGGGTTGGGTCGTGATCGACGGCTTGCAGCCAGCCGAGCAGCAGATTCCGCTAGATTATCTTTCCACCTTGGTCCTGAATCACTCATACCATCATCCTCTTCAGAATCGAGATCCTCAAAGCGGGCATCTTCGTCATCTTCGCCATCGCTTGAGCAGTTCTTCATGTTTTCCTCCTGATCAAAATCGAGTCCTAAATCGGAGTCACTATCCGCGAACGCAGCCTCGCCCGTGTTACCCGGACCTGATTGGGTAGACGAGAAGGCCTTACGACGCAGTCGATTATCAGCTCGTGAGGAGGGTCCGGTTCCTTGCGGGTCGTCATCAGGTATCGGTTCGTCTTCAGATCCAAGACTCTCGTCATCGCTAGCTTCTTCATCACTATCTTCATCATATTCATCATCACTACCCTCAGAGGAGGCGCCAGAGTCCTTTGAGTCCTTTGAAACCCGTAAAGGTTTTTCTGATTGACCCAACAAACGGATTTGAGTAGAATGAACACTGTCTCCAAGAGTTTTTTTAGAAACTTGAAGATCTGTAACCATCTTCACTCCCTCTTCAATAGCATCACTATCAAGATCAGATTCTACTTCATCTTCATCACCCGATCTTTCTTCCTTTGGTCTAGAAAAATGTCCACTTGTGTTCACCCAAACTGTCTCACCATCGAAAACAACTGCACCACCAGCCCCACCACTCATGGGAGCATGTACCATTTTATGCTTTTCTGCAATTTTTCGTCTCTTTTCACTTTCGAGCGTTGGTAAAGGACATGGGTCATCGATAGCTGACATCTTTGAGATAAAGAAGTAATCGACTCCGGAACCAGGTACGTGTACTTTTGGTGTCACCACGTCGGAAGGAGGTCGCATTGGAATTCCTCGTAGGTATCCCCATATCGCAATAGTACGATCGCAGGTAGGAGTAAGTCTGACTTGTTCTCGAGGGGTGAGATCTTCGAACCGATCACCAAGAATGTAGGGATGACTATTACGGAAGATCAAAGG
The DNA here is from genome assembly GCA_002157085.1 of Melampsora occidentalis. NCBI lineage: Eukaryota > Fungi > Basidiomycota > Pucciniomycetes > Pucciniales > Melampsoraceae > Melampsora > Melampsora occidentalis. The sequence continues at coordinate 1,860 of KZ143969.1, read as the reverse complement.
TCGAAATTTGACCACGCTTATGAACCTATACAAACAAATCTTTTGGTTAGAGTGGTGATTTGAAAAGGGTCATGAGGGAAGTCTTGACAAGCATACCTAGTGAAGTTGACAATCTCTCGATCAGGATATCTACCATTCTGAACCCCACTGAGATAGAACATCTTAGCCCCATCATAAACTTCGGTCCAAAACCGATGTTTGAGACGTTTCTTTTGATCTTTGAGGGCAGCTGTGCCTTTGACGAGGTCTAAGTGAGTTAGAACAGCCATGAGTTTTGGAAGACCATGAGATGACAAAGCCGATAATGCCTCGAAGGTTTCCTAAGAGAACAGTTCACTTGATCAATTAGATGCACTGATAGAAAACCAATTTGCCAAGTTGCACATACCATTTCAAATCCAAAACTTCCATCAATCACAAGCAGTACTAAATCAGCTACTTTAGCCAAATCTACCATAGCACCCAAATCGTTAGGACATTCGATAAAAGTGAGTCGTCTATTTTTACCAGCCACTACTGTTACAGGTCCTTTAATTTCGGGAAGCGTAGTTTTTGTATATCTTCTCACAAGAGATCGAATTAAAGTCGTCTTTCCAACCTACAAATTCGAATTTCTGGTAAGTTGTAAAGAATATGATGTGTGTATTGAGATATATGGAGAGAAACTAACACCAGGGGGACCCATTACTGCTACAATTACAGGAGGCGGTGGCTCATCCTTCACAAGTGAGTCTAACAATCATCATAAGAAGCTTCAGATGAGCCAATTCGAGGATATTTTGAGCCGATAAATGAGTTGAAGTATTTTTTTTCTCGAAAATAACTCACTTTTACTATCTTGAACACTTGTACCAGTATTAGGGCGTAATCCAAAAGTTCTATCAGGTAAAGGTACATGTAATCTAGTTTGATCGCGTTCTACATTCCTACGAGCTTGTCTTTCTGCTTTTCTTCCAGATTGAGGTGCAAAAGCCTATTCAAAAAGCAAGGAAAAAACACAAGTCATGGTGATTGTAAGTAACATTTTTTTTGGAGGATTTCGTTTCGAGGATTCATATGATTAACTTACTTTTGGATTATGACCTTTTTCTGGTTTCTTCTTTTCTGCTTTTGCTGGTCTATGTGGTCTGTTGTTTTGTTGTTCCATCGTTTCTTGATGAAATGTGGTGAGTGCCAGCGCTGATAAATTTGAAAATTGGTTTCGATTTCAGGTTTCACTCATCAAAAAATTTCAAGCTGATGACTTTCACGCACGGTACATGTCAGCCCGGGTGAGCATCTGTCACACTGCTGTAAAATGAGCGGAAATAAGATGTCACATGATCTGTGATTCTTCTCTCGCTTCTTGACTCGACACCGCCGTCATAGATGCCTCGGAATGAAAAATCCGAGGTATCTTCAGATGCAGCTCTTCGGACAGTGCCTGTCTGAGGTTTCTCACCGATATATATATATATATATACTAGGCAATTTGGCGCCCAGCCGCCACATAGGTTTAAGGAAGAACATCAAATCTTGATAGACCTGATTTTCTTCTGAATCCAACAACACCCCTTTGAAATCAGGTGATCAGGTTTCCCATAATCA
>KZ143967.1:0-11180 GCA_002157085.1 Melampsora occidentalis | reverse complement strand
TCATAATTCATTTTATATATAAACCCAAGGCAAAGATGCAATCACATATTCAGTACAAGCGCATAATTAGAATCAAATCATTTTATATTTTATACTCAATAAGCTGAAAGCCATAAATCAATAATCATCGTAAATTAGACTTGTGTAAAACAGAAAAAATGGTTCACATAAATTCAATTGTCAGTATCATTTATTCCTTTACAATTCATTAGTCCACTGCATACAACAATATCTGTAAAAATCAATACATTACATATATAATCAACAACGGAATTGTGATACATACAGTTAGAATGAAGCAGAAGAGTCAAAAAGAACACAAATATTACATACCAAAATTAAAGGCTATAATTGAAATGATCAAGTGACTAGAAAATTAATTTAATGAAGACGAGGTACTGGGTGGCCAGCCACCCCCTGGCATAGGGTGGCCAGCCACCCCCTGGTACAGCGTAGTCAGCCAGCCCTGGCACTAGTACTCAAACTCTTCCCGGGGCATCGTCCACCGGCATGCCCAAATACCCCGTCTACCAGGGCACCAACATTATTGGTCCCATTTGCAGGGCTTGGTACGATCACTACACCCGAGTACAGCAATGACATTACTCACACCCTCATAAGTGCAACCAAAATCAACCTGCCTAACAGTGCCTAACAAACAAAGCTTCGGTCCAATACAATTACAACAGCACTCCTTCTGTACACTCTATTAACTTCACGACCCATTTATTGGCACTACCTGCCATTGTCAGAACTCTTCCCTTCAAACTGACTATCCTTCCCGGCTCGATTCGATGCCTTACTGCCGATGCATCATATATGTAATCCATCTTGAACTCGCTAAAAAACAAATGCTGCAGTATATGGTCAGTTATCGGTGTCAACTGTATTCTGGACGAAACACTCACCTCTCCGCTCCAGTCCTTATGCCTAATTACAGCTACTCTCCAGTCATCACCAAAGCTGTCGGTTGCAACATGTGAGTCCGTCATGACCAACCCGCGCCCCACCACACTCAAACCAGGGTTCAGTTGCTTCGTGTCTGCTCCATCGGCCGCCGGAACGCAGGATTTTGTCTCCAGCACTAAATACGGTCTGCCCCCTCGCAACCCTCCCAATACTCTTCCTCGCAAATCAAATGACCCTCGTAGTTCCTGTCTGTCGGTTACTTCATCCTCGACCAACGACACAACCGCCCTCCCCGCGCCCTCTTCCAAAACTACTGAAGCTTCGAATTCCAGGGGTCCAACCTCGACAACCTTTGGCTCAATCGACAAACAAAGAGTCAGTTACGATCATTCGAACCATGTATCAACACGTACTTTAGAATTCACCTCCAACACTCCACTCCATTCCATTTGGAGCCTCTCGTAAGGCCGGACAATTGAGTTGCTCAGCCAGTGAGCCATCTTGTTGAATTCATAAGGAGACATCAACAGCAAGTTAAGATTAATCAATTATCGAGTTCTAAGTGCAGTTCTACTTTCACGACCAACGCAATTCAATCTCAAACGCCACCTCATTTTATAATCCACGCACTCCCGATCTTAACCAGCACAACATCAATCACTTCTACCCCTTATTAACATGAAAACACCAGGCCTGGTCGAAGTTATGAGCCTAGCTAGCCACTTCGGTCTCGTCTGACCTTCCCCTGAGCTCGATTCGAATCCAATTCGCCTAAACCAGCATTCTAAAACACCATCATCGCCTTTACTTATAAACAGTCCCTTCATGATGTTAACTTGGCAATACCCACCACAATCACTAAGCGTCATTTTTACAACCTAATTCATTACTACACTGAACTACTCGCCTAGAAATGGAACCCCAATACCTGCCTTTAGGCTTTGAAGGTCTATTTCTCCTTGAGGACAACGTACGTAATTGATCTTAGTCAGTTCAAACCGTCTTTAATTGATCAACATCGTTCAGCCAAGGTTCCCTTCCTGCCATAGGCCGCACTACGAAAGTCACATACCAACCCCGTTGAATGGCCCTGAAGTGATGCCTGTCACTGTGGTACAACACCTTCATGACGTACCATTGCGACCGTTTACCCCATACGCAGTCAATGGAAGGATTGTCAGTCCTCGATTCGCCAATGGCCCCACGTTGTACCCATACTCTGCAATTGAAGTGGGTTTGAGCAGTCCCGTGGCTCAACACTTTCAACCTGGCCCTCCCACAATGATCACTAGCATTGGCCGTGTCCTTGAATGCTATTACTCTCCCCTTCGTCGTAGATGGATTGTCAAAGTTCTACACCGAGACTACGACGATATTGTAAGCTACCTTCTCTACATACATTATACTTTACTGATACCATAACTCAGTTCTTCAGGACAGTCACTTTTCGTGCTGAGTACACTTTGACCCACGCGTCAATGGAACGCAACGGCCTCGATACGTTCCAAATAGGCCAGATCCTTGCTCTCAACGGTACTATATCTGGCTGGCTTGCCGACGTTGAGCAGTGGGTAATTAATGTAAGTAACACGGCTCCAGGAACGCTGCCTTTACTGACTCCCCTCTAGTTGACTGATGCAGAACATACCTACATTTGATTCGCGGTCCTCACTGAGAAGTCTTTCCACTATTACCGAGGCCTGTGCCCCCCTCTTGTAGAATTTCTGCCCTTACTGTCCGTTCAGACCGTCCCGCTCATTATGAGCATACTTTACCATGTCTACGCTACCTATATTGCTCTGTCCCTGAAATGCAAACAGTTCTTCGCTATTGCATTATTTCCAGTCCAATTCTGGATTGATAAGCAAAGGTTTGTCCCACCAATCCGGGCCCCACAGGACCATTCATTTCGTTTGCTGTGACACGCACCACACAACGTTCCATCTGCGAGCTATCATCTCAATTCGACTCGCCCGGGTAAGCAACACAACACTTATGCACAACTACTCATCTGACATTACAGCCTTATTTAGTTCTCTTACCCAGCTCATCCACTGCACGACAATGACTACTGAGATTGCCATCGAAGGTCAGAGGCGTGGGGTCCCCCATTCGCATCACATTCAAACCCCGTCATCTGGTATCTTTCAGGAAAAATCATGTCCCGCCACTGTACCCTCCTGTATGCTCGGCTTCACAATTCTCTTCCTGGAACAGTTGAATTTACTAACTCACAGTTGTGGTTCTACGCTCTAAACGAAGCAAATTCAGGTATATTGCAAGCAGAACGTATAGAACAGTATGTACAAAATGTGTGCAGATAATAAGTATTATCTTGGCATGTACCGCTTGTCGCAACGCTGCAGGCCCAAGTTTCGCCCATTGCATCTCTGAAGTAACATATAAGTTTGCCTCACTTGCTTTGCCATGTCACGCCGATGTCCATGTCTGTTCGTTCTATTGACACATTACAGCACCACTGCATCCAGAACCATTTCTGTCCAGAGTCGCATTAAGTCCCATTTACAAACATCGACTCTAAAAAGGAGATAAATGAACCATAATGTACTGTGAGCTTTGCTAGACACCAAGGGGGGTCGTAATCAGTCACTTACATATTTGTACGATCGCATTCTTTGACACCACATTGATCGTCGTGGATTCATTTACACTGGGCAGCAAGACCAAGGTGCGCTCGGCTGAGGTGCATCTGGACAACCCAACGTAGAGCTGACCATGCGCAAAGACGGGTGTTGGCAGGACTAAACAAACGTTCTCCACAGTTTGACCCTGAGCCTTATTGATCGTCATGGCAAAAGCTAAAGCAACAGGGAATTGAGACCGATGAAAAGCTATCGGTACGGCTTGGTCGCCGGGGTGTATCAAAGTAATGCGCGGCAGGAAGATTTCGGTTTCACGCTTCGGCCCGGTGATGATCAAGCACGACAGTGCGTTGTCAGACGCTGCAAGTATCAATAGACGTGTTCCATTACACAAACCTCTTCGGAGATGCAAATTGCGCAAAAGCACAACCACTGCCCCGACCTTTAATTGCAAGTCGTGTTGTGGAAAACCAGCGAAGTTGAAAGTGTTCAAAATGTCCACGCTAACCTGTTCTGCCCAATCGGCTTCCATCGCGTCTACAGATTTATATTGCCTGACCAAGCCATCCTGTTTTTGCAACACGTACTGGTTGATTTTATCGACCGTCTTGTTCAGTGGGGTAATGACGACTCTGTCGGAGTAGAACCTACCCATCTCCTTCCAGGCCCGACTCGTCAGAAGGGGACCAGCGCCAGAATAGAACCTGTTCACTACATCCTTATCAAAGAGCTTATTGACGCTAAACGGCGTAACCTTAACGTACCGGAGCTCAATAGGTTCAATGGGTGTTGACTGCATTGCCCCGTCGCCGACGTCTAACAGCCAATCCGCGAACCTCTCCCGGTCTTGATTCTGTACTTCAGATCCGGCATGGCTTAACCTCATGTTTACAGTCAATCCAAATTGAAGCACTTTGGCCCAGAGGTATGAATTTTTAATGCAGGCTCTGACCGAATCCTCTAGCGAACCATGAGGAATAACCGGAAGGATTTGCCGGAAATCACCTGAAAAGAGTACCGTTAAGCCTCCAAACGGTCGATCGCAATCACGTAGATCTTGCATTGACCTGTCTACACACTCTATTGAGTCCTTGTTCATCATTGATATCTCGTCCCAAACCATGAACATCGCGCTCGCCAGTAGCCTGCCAGTATAATCCGCTCTTGTGAAGTTGCAAGTCGTCGTCTCGTCAACTGACAGAGGAATTTTCAAAATCGAATGAGCCGTGCCACCGTTGAGAAGTAGCAAAGACGCAATACCCGAAGATGCAACAGCTACAAAAGCATGACTGTACGTGTTACAATAGTTGAGGCAGGTATTGAGCAGGTAAGTCTTGCCAGAACCTCCTGGACCGTCAACAAACAGCATAGCACCCTCTTCACTTTCTATCGACTGTTTCATTTGCTCAAAAACTTCCGATTGCTCTTGAGTCAGACTCGAAACGTTGGCTTCAAGAGCTTCAGGACTGAGCGGCGCTGTCAAGATGTCGTCCGCGTCAGTCGTTCCACCCCCAATTTCAAACAACAGCTGAAGGTCGACACTTGGTAAACCAACCTCTTCAAGTGTCTTCCCCATGCTTAGAACAGAACTCTCCAGCAGTGATAAGCCGTAATTATCTAATTGAGCCGTTGTAGGCCTTAGCGCCGGTGACACCAGTGCTAACTGGTAATCACAATCGTCACATAGGTCCTCAATGTGGTCTTCCCACAATCGTACCGGGTTAGCTGGAGGGCTGTGAACCAGAATCAGAGCAAACATGTCACGGAGTTGTCGGCCAGTATTCCAAGCCGCAGCTTCCGTAAGGCAAGCATCAAAATGAGTGTCGGAGAGCAACAATCCCAATGCGTCGGCTGCACTCCGATACGTTTGATGAGTTACGCCGTTCACAGTACGGAGATCTTGAAACGAAGTTGGACCTTTGATTGTCGTGAGGAGTAAACGCAGGTAGTACCGTTCTCCATGGCTAGGCGCGGCGAAGTGAAGTCTAGCTACTGCAATAGTTTTATTTATCCTGCGCAGCCAGGCCCTCTCGGGCTTACACCACCAGTAGTAGGTGGGCATATCACTATACAGAAGCGAACGCACGGGTATGTTGGTCCTCTCTATCACTCCTCCTCGGCTGCAGAGCGCGAAGAATTCCGACAGAGTGGTTTTTTGAGCTTGTCCTGATTCTACTTGATTTCGTAGTGTATCGGTGTTGTGAAAGTAGACCATATTGGAGTTCTCCAAGTGCAACATAAGACGGGTGATTGCGGGATATCGGCCTGACAAAGAATATTTGTAAAGCCTCCAGATGGCTAAACAATGGTGTCAGCAGTCAGACAAAGAGCACGAAGAGACATGGACGTACCTTCAGGTGACGCCAGCGTTCGGCCATCGACAAAATCGTTGGGTTCGTTCTCAACCTCTAGGCTCACTACGCTACGATCATGACCCTTTGAGATGTATTTATAAAGATATTTGATTGACTTCATGCCTAGGGTGACTTCGACGTTAATGTGGCATTGAAATTTCAGGAGCAGGAACGCGTTGTATGGGACTACGTCTCGATTCGTGTATCTATAACCGTTCTTGATGAAAAATCGCCCATCATCTGGCCTGCTATAGCTCGGGTAGGCCTCCTCAGTGATTGTTGTGTTAGGTGTGAACTCCTTGGGGTAGCCATACTTGCATTTAAACCCATTCCAACAAGCTTTGCCCTCGTGGCAAGGGCCATGTAGCATAAATTCTGTAACGTGGTTGAAAAGATCAGGGGACTCAGCCGGGTCAGGCAGGCTAGCCCAGACGGCTAAATCGACGGCGGCCGGGGTGCGTGGGGCAGACGCTGCATCGTTTATCAGAACAGAGTGGTCATGGGGATTTCCCCTCTTCTGGAATTCAACGGTGTGAACGTAGGAAATGTTATTGCCTAGGCGTCCGCGTTCGAAGATGTCTTCATGGAGTTCTTTCAGTTTAAGCTCAAAAACGCGAGCAACCAGATCTGGCCTGTCATTCGACGTCTGACCCGGGGGGAGAGCGTTAGTAATCTCTGGCCATTTAGGATTGGCAGTCATCGTAACAAAGAAACTCGGCGGTCCATAGACTTTGACTAATGCCATTGCGTCGTGGTAAAGTTCGTGCATGGCTCGAGGTCCACCAATAAAGCTAGAAGGAAGTATAATTCGTTTACCAACAGTCATGTCGTTATTGTTCAGTGCTTCAGTTACCCCATTGTACAGTTCTGCCCGTATCTTCTTCTGATTCATTTTGAAGTATTTCATTCTGGCGTTCTCAACACAAACATACATATCAACTATGTACTCCTGTAATAGTCGGCCACCTCGCAAAATCGGAGAAAATACTCCTTGACGACTGAAAAGAGTATAGGCAGCCCACTCCAGATTCGAGACTTTCCCACTAGCACCTGTGGAGAACTGAGTCAGCTCGGTAGCGCGATTAAAAGACTTTCACACGTACGTCTCTCATTCATATACCGGTAGTGTTCGTCCCAACCGTGGGATCCATGCATGAAAAATATAGGGTAACGAAGCGAGAAGTATGTGGTGTTAAGCTCCGAAATACGTCGCAGCGGGCCATCTCTGCGCCTTAGTATGATATCCCTATCCTCAGACCCGATCTTCCCATTCCCAGCAATAACAGCCGCTACCTCGTTGCAGGTTGGGAAATTGTAACGATTTGGGTCGCGATTTCCAATTGGCATCGACTTGATCTTAATGGTTCGAACCGGGCCCGAAGCGAGAATCTCTTCAGCCGATTTGTACAACTTAGCAAACGGGTTGTGTTGGTAGAGAAAAGTCTGGAACAGCTTGATTATGTCAGGATTGAGACCTCCTCCGGCGCGCTGATTACGGTCCATGGCTTCTCCGACACCTTGATCACCGTACATAAATATCTGCGCAAATTTTCTGTTACCGCCTGGAGTGGGTAGAAGAGAGCCTATTCTGTGCGTAAGTCTGCCAATTATTTTGTAAGTCCAAGCGCCCCCGTTGCCGGCAACGGATACATCTTGCTTGGTCCCAGTCGAGGCAAACGATAGGGAATTGTTGTACCTGCGTATATTCTCCCTGAAGTCCTTTGAAGCTGCAGAAGATTTAGTTAGTTGTGCACCAACAGGGAGAGACTCGGATGCTCACTTCTATCCTGGTCAGATAACAACCTTTTGACGAATTCCGGTGTCAGTTTGTTCTCATGGCCAGTACTCGGCAACTTCACAGCGCCTTGCTGGCAGCACNCACGCTGCATAGACAGCGGTGGGGGCTGTTTTGGTTCCATGCTGTCGTTCTAGCTTCCAGTGCAGTGCGCCGCAGTGGCTGCAAGGGTCGTCACAAGGCCCAATGTTGTAGGGCAGTTCTTCCCCGAAGCGCTCCTTGATGGAAGCCTCTGTATTCTCTTGAACAGTGTTAACCGCGGGACCGTAATTGACCATAGTAAAAGACTGAGAAGACTGAAGATTGCAAGCGTCGAACGGGACAGTACGATCGGTCAGTACTGGCTTTTGGCAATGGCCACCTGAAGCCAATCAGCGACCAGAGGGTTGTTCAGTGACTGACCGTTCTAAGTTTTTGATAGGTCAAGGCCGTCGATGAAAAGGTAGGGATGCAAATTGGATGTCTGCGGCAGGGGAGTGTAGTAGGGAATAATTAGAATGCGAAATTGTAGGAAGAGCCGTGTTATAATGGTTTCGAGCCGATTGATGTTCTTGGCTCAATTTATTCAGGGCCTATGTGGTATTTGTGCGCTGGTGTAGTAGAAATATTGGAAATGAAGAGTTTAATATTTGAATGTTCTTGTTGTTGTAGTTCTTTTTCTTTGCCAAATCAGGGTCAGTTAATAAGCAAGTAGAAATATGGTACGCAGCCCTTGCCCTTCCCTTCCTAAACTGGGTCAGATTTGTTTGATAGCGTCTGAAGGCGATCATCAAGACAACCTCGTTGTATCAGAACCAAGTTAGGCAATGATTTGATCCGGACTAATAGTTGGTCATTCTGGGAGGCACCGCTTTCCCTGGACCGCGCGGGGCTGTTAGTAACTGATGGGAACCGTCATAAACAAAATAATTCGAATAGTCGATGGCCTCATGTCATGTTTGGTTGAATTATCTAGTCAAGAAGTGAACTGTCATTGTGGGGACTGCAACCCACAGGGAAGCAGAGGCTAGTAGTTGGCTATGCGTTGTTTGAAAATTCGAACACTTTCAACAATCATATCCTTATTGAACATTTAAAACAGGTAGAGCTCTATGTGACAACTATATACGTACGATCAGGGGCTACAGACAAAATCAAGTAACAGAAATGGTGTGATGCAATTACTACTCCAATTCACCCTCGCTCTCCTCATCGTCAATCTCCTCGGCTTCTCCAACATGGTCCTCTTCGACTTCAGCTTCGACAGGAGGTTTTTTCGGGGCGAGTTTTGCTTTTTTAGCCTTACTCACAGCCGACTTCTTTGCAGCCGTCTTCTTCGGAACCGGGGCGACCGGGGTGGGAGGCCATTCCGTCTCGGATAAGAACTCTTCATCAGGGGTCTGGACCTCTTGAAGAGGAGCAACTGCTTTGCCTTTGCCCTTGGCAGTCGAGCGCCCGATCTTGCTGACAGCGGGAGCGGGTGGTTTGGGAACGTGTCTGGTAATGAATATCAGCTCCATGCGACTTCGGAGAGGATTGCGGCCACTTACTTCGCTGGTCGAGTACGACGATTGGTTGTAGGGGGTGAATTCAACGGGACTTCTGGTGCAGGCGTTTTCCTCTTAGAGGCAGACGAAATTGCGGAAGAGGGAGTTGAGGAAGGTCCGGCAACAGCATTGGTGGGCGTAGCAAGGCCAGGTGCAAACCTAGAGGTACAGGTCAACACCAGATGCGAAGGAAGCGGATGAAAGGAACTCACTTGGCTGGTTTAACTCTCCCTGCCGGCGTAACATGGCCGGCTGGATCGGTTGCTTTGCCAGTAACACCTTCATTACCAGTGCATCGACTGACTCCGGTGACCTAAACAAAACGGATCAGCAACGTTGAAGGCAAGTTTTTGAGATGGGGAAACGAACTTCTACTATCCAACGATTGTTTTCAATATCCCAGTCGACAATGAATCCAGAGATAAGGGTCTCGCGTCCCAGCTGTATCAAATTCTGAGACTTCTCCATATTGCGGGTGGGGCGAATACGATACTCTATTTCGAAAAACTGGTTCTTCCGAGCCTGGAATGAAGATGTAAGATTAAATCAGGTGATGAACAAATATAAAGCGTTGACGAACCTGAGGTTGGTAATCAACATGCTTCATGACAAAGCATAGGGTTGACTTCGTATTGTCGTCGTCAGGAATAGTCCGGCGGCTGGAAACTACGCCTAATCCAGAAAGGGCTGTGTTGTTGTGCAGAACGCCAGTGAAAGTCTCAGAAGTACCGACAAAGATTTTATGGTCGGCCTCGTAGTACATATTGAAATCAGCTGAGTCCTTTGATGGTAAGAATCGAGACTTGGCGGAATAACATTCTGCTTCGTGTGGGACTTCCAGCCTTGAGCAGTAAGCAGTGAACTTGCCATCATACTCCTTCTTGTTGTCACCGTTCCACCCGTTGCAGGTGATGGCAACGGTGCAAGAGCGATAGGTATAGTTGCGGGTGTCTGGGGGTGGGTGCTGGTAAAGGAGTTCAGTTAACTTAGCAAGATAGCTGGGGATAGGAATTGACATACCACTGCACTCGTTTCAACGACACCTGAGACTGTAACAACGTGAGATTGCTTGAGCGGGATATTGGGACCTGACATGGTTGTTAAAATTGAGAAACACTATGTAAAGTGCCGACGGAGGTTCAAATGTGCTCAAGAAGGATTAAGTAATGGAGGAAGAGGAAAGAAATAAGAAAAGCACCGGGCAGTGTTGTAGTGATTGAGAGTAAAGATGTGGATGCGGAAGTGAAATAAAAAGTTGGCTCCTTAAATATGATAATGAGTAGGAAATCGAAGACTTTGGTATGGTGGCGCATTCGACGTCGGTCGGGATAGATGTGTGGTGAGTCAATACGGCTCAGGCGTGTATTAACAGATTGGTATGGTCAGAATGAGGATAGGCGTGAACGGCGTGGCGATGTGTTGGTCTGAGGGGAGCTGGAATGATATGGGCCGTAGTGGCAGGCTGGTAGTGGTTTGAGTTGGTTTTCGGGTTAATTTAGCAACGTGGAAGATGGAATGAATTAGTCACGTTTGGAAGTAGCCTAGCTGATCGTGTAGATTACCACAAATGAGCAGTGTAGTCAGTGCTGCGCCGCGCTGTGTTATGTGTGTAGATATTATGAGCCGGGCGGGCATTTAAGTAGGCTGTGGTAAATGAAAAAGAATTGGAGGGTGAATTTGTGACGCACCGGTTAGTGCGAGGCAGGTAGTGACTTGCCTTGTAGATAAACGGTTGCGTGCTGGGTAGAGGTACTTGTAGAAGTATAGTGAGGTAGAGAAGTGATTCAGGAGAGGGACTCGTATAGGTATAGTTGGGCATATGGTAGAGCCGGCTCACGGGGGTCAGTATCAAGGCAAGGGTAGAAATTAAGGCTGAAGGACAGGGACAGTCGCCAAGAACAATTATTTAAGTAAAAAGATTGAAATGCGGGATTTAGATTGAGATGATTAAGAATGAACACCAAGCCAAAATGCAAAATTACAGACGATGATT
>MWRL01011360.1:0-12780 GCA_002157085.1 Melampsora occidentalis | reverse complement strand
GGGAGCATCGGGGATCCGTATTATCTGTGATAATTATCACATGATAATTATCACACCGTTATACAGATCACATGACCTTACATATCTGACTCTCTGTCACATGCATCTGTATGTGTTAACCTGCTGCGCGCGGGGCTTGGGCCCCGAGGAGATGACCTCCTTTCATCCATAGCATCGCGCCAGTTCCATGTTTCAACGCGTCTCCTCTTTGGTCTTTTTTTTCGTCTCAAAAAAATTTTCATTTCCGAAACACGACCCTTGTCGTTCGAAATACTTATATATCAACCAGCCCAAGCGACGCTATGGTCTATATACCTCCTCAAGACAATCTGCTTGCCTACCTTCAGCCAACACCCCATCATTTTCCAAATTATGACGAAGCCCGGTGGTCCCTATATCAGCGGCAAATACCGGCGAACCTCACCTTCCACCAACCTTCCGCAACCCAAACATGGTCACAGCGTTGGCCTCACCTGTCCGGAATGCTCAAACAACCGTTCGTTAGTTTATATACCCGCCGGCGTGGACACTGTCAAGGTCAAAGTGAGTACTCTTCATTTGACCGGAGTACAAACAACGAAGCGCTGACTACCTCATCATTCCAGTGCCAAACCACCCCATACAGCTCACACTACTTCCGCACGTTCAAGCTGAACCAGCTCAATCACGAGATTGCCCTGATCAATGCTGGCCACGAGTACCCAATCCCATACGAGCCTTCCGCCTTCGGTCCTCCTGTGAACATTAATGGTGACGTTTTACCATCTCAAGATGACAGCAAGAATGCAGGCACCCCCAACCCGGCCAAACGAATCGCCCCTAAGATGCCGTGTGCTCGTACCAAGGAAGGCCCAACTGCAAAATTGCACAAGGACAAAGGCCATACCGGTTGTAAATACCTCTATTGCAAGTCGGTCAGCATCCACGCATCTTGCGCCATTTTCAAATATTCATTTCTTTCCTTATTTTGTTTCCACTGAATACTGATATCGAGCTAAGGCTTTTGTTTCACGTAGTGTTGTCACGAATTTGGCGTGCCGGGGGAATGTTATCCTCATCGCATGACGGGACAATCAACCCGTCATACAACTAATCAGCTGACTCCCATTCATTCCACTGAGTCTTCTAATCAGCTCACTTCTACTCAGTCAAACAACACTTCCAATCAACCGACTCTCACCCAGTCTACCAATCCTTTCACCCAGCCGACTTTCACTCAGTCACCCAATCCTTCCGCTCAGTCAATTTCATCACCTACAACCTCTTCCAATCAGTTGACTCTCACTCAGTTTACCAATCTTTCCACTCAGTCGATTTCAACACCTACAAGCATCCCACCGCGCAAAAGAACCCGACTTTTGCCAGAGCAGTGTTCTCAAAGTATCCACCGAGTTGGTCGTATGATCTCAGAAGAAGGGGAATCCTTGTTAGCCAGCGCTCGTCGGACCCAAGAAGAGGCGTTGAGAAAGGCCTCTGCCCCTTCAATCGATGAAGGGAAGGTGGTCAGTCTTCACCTAGTGACCAATGTAAGTTTTTAGGGGGATCTGTAAACAGTTATTTATTCCAACCGACCCTCTGCCTTCACCTTCCTTAGCCCTCCACACCGGTCATCTCGCACCATTTTCCGAGTTGGCCAAATGTGATGCTAAACGAAAGCCCATCGCTTTTGCGTGAGGTGCAAGCCGTTGCGGGACCAAGCTGGAATGGTACCCTTCTTGTTTGGGACGAACCAGTAAAAAATTGGGTCAGCATAGGTTTCACTTGATTTCGATACACTCATTCACAATTTTGATCTTTTTGTTCAATACCAGCGTGAAATCGGTGTGGAAATACCTCACAGGTACACACGCGCATTCAGAAACCTCGTTATATGTCTCCCCTCTCAGCGTGTCGCGCTCTCAACCACGCTCCAGGACATTCTCGAAGGACTTGGTTTGGGCAAGCCAAATGTACCGAAGGTACCAAAGACTGAAGTGCATGTGGAGTTGAACACATCCGATCTCTACCTCGGATCGTCTTTGGCTTTAGGTGGTTTTGGGTCCAAGCAGGACCCCGTTCGTATTGTCGTCGAAGACTCGGACTCTGATATAGAGATTTGCAAGAAAGGATCGCAAGGAGCCGCACCGTCTCCTATTTCTCCAGCCTCCACTCACAACAAATTTGATCATTTCGACCCTGCTCTTTTTGCCATCGTTGGAGAACAGGTGAGTAAACGATTTGATGCTGACTATAAGTAACTCATTAACGGGCTAGCTAATTCATGTGCCATGCTATGCCATACAGACTGATGCCAAGCCCAACATCCCGGTTTTACCAGCCGCTAGCGCTAGCAACCAAAATCAGCCGATCGATCTGAAGGAGTGGCCAGGCAAAGACACACTTGCCTGGGATCTCCTCCGATGGGCCCAGGCAATGGGCATACCTGTGGAACGTCATGCTCGAATTCCTCAATGGGTCAGATACTTTGGATCAAAGTATCAATTACAATCGCCGACTGTGTATCGCTATGCTTCATTTGTGGATGAAGTCGGTTATCACAGGCTGAAGAGATGGGTCGAAGCATGGCCTGAGGAGGGCCCAGTGAACAAGAACAACCTCACGATTACTCAAGTCCGGTGCCATTTTCAGCACGAGTTCAATATTGTCAGTGGACTAGGCAAGAAGCAGCAGAATGCTATTTCAAGCCCACGGAAAGCCCGCACGCGCAAATCGCACCCATAATCCACATACCCTGCAATAATACCACCGTCTGACTGAACTGATTTTGATGATAATGAATTGATACCTTTTTTGGTTACCTTAGCCTTGTCGTTTCTTTCGCCTTATGTATGCCTTGTTGGTCTTTTTGTTTCTTTTGTTTCAGGTCGCTCGACCTCCATTGCAATTCATGCGACTAGAATTGAACAACCGTTTCGAAAGCCACTCTAGAACTTCGTGGGCTGAGTTCTGAGGTCATATTATATATATATGCCACTTGTGGGTGCGTCAACTTCGCATTTTTTGTGAACTAACTCCCCCGTATTCTTCACAATTCCCCAATCTAGACTTCTTCACTACATCTCCATTCATCCTACGCCTTTCGCTTCTTTCGAATACCATTCAAATACCAACTGCCAAATGAATCTCTATCGAACCTTGGGTTTTGGTGAGTTTTGATTTCAATCTAAATCTCTATATCTTTAAAACCATCACTCATCTGACTGGGACGTCCAGCCTCACGTCCCAAACATATCACGTCGTCTGAAGAGCTTGGGTCGAAGATACTAGATGTTGACCAACCGAATGGTGCTTCATTTCATGATGGCCACCACAACAAGTTATACGACTGCGCTTACGGATTGGTTCAACAAGAAGGTTCCTCGTCGCACTCCGTAACATGCTACAAATGGGGCACTCGACCTGTACATGTTGATGTGGATCAAAGCATTCCAATTGCCCGATGGGACCGCCGGCGGACCTATCGAGCGGTATTGCATCAAGGACTCAAAGAGACGGTTCTCCACGCTTGTGCTTTGGATGATCACGAAAATACCATCGGACACCACCTGGCATTTGCCCAGATGTATGCGCATGCCGACTGCCTTCTTCAAAAATTCAAGGTAATCGTTCAAGGGCGGCGCATTCTAACGCAAGAACACCAACGCCTAATTACGAAGCTTCGGGTGAGTGCTTGCTGCATTACCTTGGTTATCATGTGACGAGTGATCTAATGATATTGCCTCCCTAGATTGCCCAGAATGTTGTATTGTGCAAGGGTAACATTGATGATGACCTCACATGCTGGTTTAATTTGCGTGAGCCAGTACAAGCTGAACCCACTTATATCACATTGGAAGATGGTTTTGAACCGGAACATCACAAGGAGGGCTTTCTAGGCGATTTGATGGATTGCTTCACCCACTGGACGTACGAGTATCATGGGCGTCAAGCGCTTATAAGTGGGTTCCGGGGATTTGACGGTGTAATCACTGATTTACACATGATGGACAGTAGGTTAGTTATTTTGCGTAATGTGAATTTGGGGTCAAAACAAAACAACTAATCCTATGTTTATCTTTCCTTGATATAGACGCCCTTGGTTTCTGAGAAACACTTACACCGGGGGCTTGCAACGGTTCTCTTCCACCCACATTTGTGGGTCTATATGCCACGATGTAGGCTTAGTCCCACCGCCACCTTTTTACGCTGCTCGTACCCATTGATTGCCCCTGGTTTTGTTTCGGCTCTGGAGTTGCTTTTTTGTGAACAATGGTTGCTATTCTTTTTCCTTTGTCTGTCGTAGCTTGGTTCATGTTTCTCATCACATATCCAGCCTAAAGCGACCTTTATCATTTTCCATGTTCACTTTTCGTATACGTGTCTCTTTCTCCTTTGTACATATATACATAAATACAATCTATCCTGAGCCTGTATTTTCCTTCATGAATAGAAATTAACAACTTCATTTTTGCTTGTTTGTAAACTTGAAAGGTAGTTGAGTTGATAAACATAGACTTATTAAACACAAGCTGATTGGCTTAGCTGATTGGCTTTTAGGGGTTACAGTTATAAAGATAAAGAACTTATCCTAATGGATAACCTTATCCTAATGAATAAACCTACTTGATAAACTTATGTCCAATCAATAACATCACAATGAGTTGATAAAAATTTATTTCTGTCTGATAAATGAACTTATACTAAAATGAACTTATACTATACAAATCATTTTTCAAAAACTTACTTACTGGTAAATACTTATTTGTTTTTTTGTATTCTGACAAATACAAAAAAAGATTTGAAATAATTAAATTAAATCTATTACTTCCAAAAACACAAATAAGTAAATAACTTATCTGTGTTTTTCTTCCCTGTCTCATCAATTGTCAAATGTTCCGGGGCAGAGTACTTTGATGAAGTGTCATCAAAGTACTCTGCCAACATTCTTTGCCCGTGATGCATCAAAGTACATCTTGTAGCTAGCATCAAACGTGCGCTTTCATTGTTGTACTTTCAGTATCTCATGTACTTTCAGTATCTCAATGTGTTGGAAACTGAACGTATGATTAAAAAGCAATTGTGTTTGCTTTATTCCACTTTTGCATTCACCTACGACTGCCTTTCTTCTAGTCAAGCTCATGGCTCGCACAAAGTCCACAATGGGGTTACTGAAGAATTTCAAAATGCTATTCTCGAGACAAAAGTACCATGTTGCCGGATAACAACACATTGATGATGCGTTATCAACTTTATGATACAAAGTATATACAAGTCTCTACAAAGTATACAACGTCAGTCGGGACCAATCAACAATATTTATGGCCTGTCGGTGGCCGTGCCTGCACACCAACTCATAAGTGTATTACAAGATATTTCAATTGACGGTATCTAAATCGGTTCAAGTCCACGCTGTCTTCTGCTCCTCCTCAGCTGTGCTTGGAAATGAATGACTTGTATTTCCGTAGCCTGTTTGTTTTGATTGCAGTTAGTGGCACATCATTGCATGAGGATGGCGCCAGACTTAATGAACTTACCTGAATCTCCCATGTCTCCCATGTGTTGTCCATCGTACATGACACCACATTCCCACGCAAACTGATGATGTTGCCTGCAGCCAGCACATCGGGTCTGGTTAGACTGGAGGTGATTTTGTGGTACAGCAAGTAGTTCGCATGGAAGTCAACACGCTCTGTTCGCTGGGGATACAAAAACATGGATCAGTATCATATATATGCACAGAAGGGTTCCTACTCACCGTAGCATTCCAGCATTGATGCAAAACATTTATTACAATAGGCTGTCCTGGTGCTGTCTCCCTACGTGACACATTCACTATTTTACCCAGCCCTTGCGCCAAGACTTTGGTCACCATGCAGTTTGGGCGGACTTCTGCATGGTCGATCACGATGGTGTTTGCCGCGTCCTCCATGAGCATAGGCATGTCAGCAGCACCAGAAACCCCGACTTGTCCATCAATTCGGTAAGCATGGAAACTTTGTATTTCGCTCCGATCCTTTTTCGCGGCAATGTTCAAGCTGATGCCTCTGAGGCCGTTGTTCTGATTGATAATGACGTCGCTTTTGAAGTATCTAAATCGATGACTGTTGGCGCAGGTGATCTATTCGAATAAAGTCAGCCCCTGCCTGTGGTTTTTGACCTTCACGACGTTAGTGCTTACTTCGTGTTTGGTCCAAAATATACTATTGAATCGGAGAGGTAACATTGATGCGAAGTGAAGACCCATTGTATAAGAAGGTGCTAGGTACAGTATGATGTGATTATTTTGGAAGAAGTTAGTTAGTTGAAGGATTGTTGAATCGATGATCAGTGGCAGCCTTAAAAGCAAAGTACCATAGCCCGCTAGCGTTGAGAGCACAAGCACAAAGCGTTTGAAATGAAGAGCCGCATCAGTCCTTTGGCAATGACAAAAGCCGGCCCAGTCAAGACGATTCAATCTGAATCAATCATATTTCTTCTGAATCAATGGTTGAAAAAATCTAGCATTGATATAAGATAAGAGAACTTCACCACATCTATTCAGGCGGTTCGCCCGAACGGGTCAGTTCTTACGGTAGGTAACAGCCATTGATCAGCTTGTTTTCGAATTGCGTTGTGAACTTGGCTTCTATTTTTCATATGAGTTCATATGAGCAGAAGTATGAGCAGAAGGGCATCAGGATGAGTGGGGACGAATTGGAATATTTAAGAATGACGTATGTAAAGAAAGAAAACCAATGGGATGGCAAGCTATCACGTCCATCCATCCAAATGCATTTCTTCCTTCCTAGTTATCCTTTGACTCCTCATAAGTTGCATTACTATATTTTGATGAGCACTTCCCGGCTTAGAACAAGCCGGTGGTTTTATCAAACTAAACGATTGATACCACACTGACCGTCATTCATTCGCGGTCGTTCTTTTGAACGAATGTGCTAAGTTGGTGTTGTTGATCCGGACTTTGTTCTTGATTAACTTCACTGTGTTTTGGTGCACTTATCTGATTAAACCTTGGGAAAGTATGAACAAAGAGTCATTTCACCTAAAACAACTCAACTAAGTGGTGGTCATTTGTTCATTTTTACCTTGTGTTTTTGATTTGTTCGAGAGGATTGTTTACTTTGGAGGAACAACCAAAAAGTAGTACATGCATGATTTAGAACGGTATGATATGGCTTAGATAGATCGGACACATAACTTGTTTATCTCAGCTTGTGGCATTCAATCAAGCAAGATTATCTAATGAAAATAAGCACTATGATTCCCTTCAAACAAAAAGGTGAGTGTTCAAAAGAACACCCAAAATGAACGGGGACACTTCAAGTTATGCAGAAGCTATCCGTGGTACCCTGGAGTTATGACGCTTGATGTGGTCTCAGACAAGCCCGAGGGCTCCAGTTTTCTTTTCGAGTCATAGGGCTCCAAGCCTGGGATTCGAACCCAGGTACACGCTCTTCTTAGCCGATGTCCTACACCACTAGCACTGCGGGAAAAACGTTGACGTGAGCCAGGCTCGCGCCAACGTGACGTGCACCGCGGGTTGGCCCCGATCTGAAGCCAGCCAAATTTCAGACCGGTGCCTGACGTACGCCATTGGCCCGTTGAAGACAGCCAGTTGGTTGACGTGCGCCATCGACTACACACTCATCCAATCCAGCTGATCATCCCACCAAGTACATCAACTTACAGAAAAACACTCTTTGCCGAGGTCTTCTGTGAAATTTCTTTTACTCATATCATCTATACTCAACATACACAATCACCCTCAATCACTCAAAAAGATTTTAACTCTTAGAGTAATTCCCCCATCTGAATCATCTCATCTCGAAGGATCCAAACTTTAATTATTGGAGGATTGAATAAAAGACATAAAGATTGAATCCGATTACGATGAATGGATTAGATGCCGAGAATTTCAAAGAAAATTGGATTAGATTTTTGATGGTTCTGAGCAATGATTTCACATCGATCAGGAGATATTTGATCTCATTTACAATAACACCTAGTCATGCAAACAAAACCACATTAAGATATTTATGATTTCACAATGTTAATCAAGTTGAACAAAGACTTCCCAGATATTTGTCCAATGTATTTAAACTTTATGTGAGCAGCTTTTAATGCTATCAAAATGATATTGAATGGCTTTTACCTTGAGAACACGTCTCCGTTTGGCGCGTCGATACAATGGCTTTTTCAGAAAGACCAAAAAAGAAAGTCTGCCATACTTTCTCTGCCGGCCCAATGTCAATCATCTTTCTTCATTGTGATACACTTCTCAAACATCATCGGAGGAACAGAACTGACCCATTGAGTAAGTTATATGTGATGGCAACTCAAACTCCCGAAGATATTTTCATGTTTGTTCATGATGTTTGATTCCTGCGCAAACTGTTTCGCTCGCGAATTGCACAACACTTTGGACAACCTCCTATCAGTAGCTTTTGTAATTGATTATCAATTCTTCAAACTAATTACAATTCATTTGGAATTTCAATAGTGGTACATGAATCTTTTGTCCCATTATCACCATCTACTTTCCCCTTCTCTTCTCCCTCTCTCCATTTCTTGAAGATCTTCAACCAGTCTGATCACGTATCCCAGACTCACTAAAAGTTAAAATCCCAACCCAATCTAAATCTTGTACGACCTTCTTTATCCACATACACTGAGAAAATATGTGTCAGCACTAAGCCAACTGATTTCGACATGGTAGTAGTACATCATCCAGTCACTGAATGATCATTTACTTACCAAACCATCAAAACCTTCATGTACATCTTATCATTAACTAGTGATATGAACCGTTGATAAACAGTAAGGGTTTTAAATCGGATTGAGATTGTACTTTTTGATTTTGAAGAGCTTTAGACGAATTTGAATTTGATGAGGTTGAATTGATGTTACGTGCTAAGGAATTTGAATTTGATGAGGTTGAATTGATGTTACGTGCTAAGATTTGGGTGGCGATGATCTGTAATGCTAGGTGAATTGCTGTAGGATCTATAGGGCCAGAGTGACCGTGCTTTCTATATCAATCAGATGCAAGAGAAAAAAGAAAACTTTCATATCAGTTTAATGAGACTCTGGAGAATGAAATAATGAGAAAAACTTATAAGAATTAAAGCTTTATAAAAGATGACCGAGATTGATATTGAAATAATAATAATTAACCGAGGAGGAAGGAATGATTGAGAGCTTGATGGCAATGGTGATTTAAGATCTGATTCAGATGGAAATGATCAGCTTCCTCATGTACCAGTTCGACCTTCCTTTTCCCTTCTCTTTTTGAAAGCCGAGCAAGATGAAAATTCAGTTCTTTAAGACAAGCTTTGTTGCCATCCTCAACCTCGGCTTTATTTTTTCAACATTCGATAAGATAGACTCTTGATTTTCTCGATAGGAAGACTGGATTGGCTTTCTTGCTGGAACGATGATGCTGGAGATTGATTTTGGAGTGATTGTGAAAAACGAGTGGCGGGCGTCAGGGCTCACTTCAACCACCCCTTGGATTTCGTCAGGCCAAGGTTTGAAATTTGGTTGGCGTCAAATCGGGGCCAACCCGTGGCTCACGTCACGTTGGCGCGAGCCGGGCTCACGTCAACGTTTTTCCCGCAGTGTAGGCCACAACAGCACATGGTGTAGCGTATCTGGCAAGCCCTCATCCTGGAAAGATTTTTTCCCGCAAGCATGGTACTGTAGACTCGTTGGCACTCTGGGTTTCTTACAAGTACAGTTCAGAAAAACAAACAGACATCTCATTAATTGGTCACATACAAAAAATTGCATTCATTCAGTAGTGGAAAAAACTGCTAACACATGAGATAAATGAGAATGCTCAAAATCAGGAAGTGTGAAAACGCTCAAAAGCGGAAGCAATTATATTTCTATTTATGTATTGGTTTTTTCACCGGTTTGTGGCTGGACCTGCATATCCCTTTCTATCCATAATATCCACCTTTGTATTTATTCACGAAATAACCCACTAGACACGACCTCCATAACATCATCATGCATGCATTTCGTAGTTCGTAGTTGGACTTATCTGTATGAACGAATCATTCAGGTTTTGAATTAGTATGTTATGGTTGGTCGGTCTTCAAACATGTAGAAAAGAGCAAAACCAAGTAGATACCACCTACAACAGACAAAGAATGGGAATGTTACAGCTTTCCCACCCCGATGTATTCCATGTTTGGTCTACGACTCAAAGCATCACACAGCCAATCATTACGGCACTCTACCATTTCTTCCAAGAAGAATTCGTACCTAGTTGCTTGCATGTTTCGACACATGGAAGCAAAACCACCATACCAGATGTTGGTTAACTCACCCGCGGATGCGTTGAAAACCCAAGAACCATTTTCTTGCAAGTCGGGGAACTTTTTCGGGTCCGTGTACTTTTGGCAAAATTCATCACTCTCTTTGTGCGAGCGGTGGTGGAATGGATCAACTGGGATCACAGTGTCTTTGAAAGGAGTTGGATCCCGCTCGCCATTATGAATCACCTTCAGTAGGGTACAGGCATTGTCGTAAAAGACCACTTCGGGCAGTCCTTCGGGGAATGCTTCAATCAGGTAATCCTATTGTATTGCAATTATTATCAGCCTGTTGAAGAAGTAAGTGTGATGAATGCAATGATCACAGCAACTCACCCTCAGGGCACTCGGTGCCTCAGAATTGTAGAACGTCCTTCTCGATAAGGTGATGCCACAACATCCTACGATCAGCTGATCGTTGTGCGTGCGACAGCGGCTACATGTGGCGGTACATTTGGGGTTCTCCACACCACCATCACGCGCGGCCTCGTGCACACGATCCGCTTCGTCGGCTTGGTGTATGTTGTCGAGATCGATCAGCTCGGCAGTGTTGGGATTCAGGTGGACTGATGGGTCAGACGGGAGATTAGAGCCCGGCCGGTTGAGCATCGACTTCAGGGAGAAATTCCTTTTTTTCTTTGCTTCGAACATTTCCATGGCCGCCTTATGATCGCGATTTGAACATGTCTTGTGCCCGGGTTCGGCAAGGGCTGTGCATGGCTGTGCCTGGCACCATTCGGCCAGGGTGACAGCATGCTCGGCACAGAATCGGCTTGTTACTTTCGGTAATGGGTTGAGGCAAGGACCGGATGGAGGAGGATGACCAGCTCGATGTGCCAGTTCCTCAAGCTGTGACGACGATGCGGTGCAACGCCAATGACCAATCGTTAGTCCGTCTGTGACGACGGCACGAATCACTGTTTTTAGATCAATGGAGATATGATGTAAGCCTCGGTTCAAGTTTGCAAGGAAAAACACCTACCCTTAGTGGCTTCCTTGCCGTCTAGGTTCACTTTGTAACATTTGACGCATAGGGAGCAGAAGTGATCACGGTATTTTGACCCGTGATTGGCAATGTGAATGAGCTCCCGTACCATGGCAGGTAAGAATCGGTCCTCCTGGGACCCGTGCGCACTGACGTGAAGGATAGTACCGCGCAGATTAGACTTTCTGAGGAGAGTGAAGAGGTCCACGCCATCGCGAGCGACCTCTTGTGAAAGTTTAGGAGAGATCGAATTGGTGGCGGTATGGATTGGTATGTGTTGGCCCTGCACATAGGTCGAGTTGAATAGATTGACCACATTGAAGTGGGACATACTTAAAACCCATGCAATTGTCAGGTGGGTGGGCGACGAGGTGTGAGAGGCAAGTAAAAAAAACACTTACTGAGCAAGCATCTGCGATTGTCGAATGTACTTCGCAAGTTGGTGAGACATGCCAAAGTGACAGTGCACCTGGTAATAATGAGTGTGCGCCCCCTCAGCCTTGGTGTAGTAGAGTCGTTGCCCTTTGGAAGTATAATACGAGGCCCGGTAAAAGGTCCCACAATCTACATGAGGGGCAAACAGAACAGTGACGTTAGTTGTTGGGGCTATCAATCGTAAACTATGGATTGTAGGAAGTCCCTACCTAAACAGATACGGGTGTGAAACTCTGCTGAATGAACGCCATCAAGATCGTAAACATAGCCTTCTCGTCGAGGGCGTTGCTGGAGGTTGCGGCCAGTGGGTTGATCACATATTAGGCAGGTACGATTAGGAGGAATCATGTAAACCTCATGCGCTTTGGTTTCCAAGTCAGGGTCTAGGCCGTGTGAGCGTATAAGGGCACCGGGATTGAGTTGCGCCAACGGGAACAAGGGAAAGGTTAAGTTCCAAAGAACTTCGTAATCGTCCTGGTCCATCTGGAGCTGGAGGGCTAGGGCTAGAAAGGGAAGCATTCGAGTGTCCTGCGACGAGAAAGAGAGCGCTTCGTCTGCGCGCTTGTACACCTCGCTGGCAAGATTGATGAATTTGGCGAGTTCGTCAATGGATAGCCGATTTGCCAAGTGAGGGCGTCTTTCGTGCAACCGGGTTATGAATTCAATGAGACGCATGGTTGAGTGGCCACGTCGATGTTGATGTGAGTGGAAATGAATGAAGTTGATCGACTAGATGAGTGTTAGGGCTGGGATGTGGGTTAAGCGGATGGGATCGATATGAACGTGTGGTGGCCAAAAGAGATCGAGGGGCGAGTAAGGATGGGTGTGTCAAGGGGGTTGCGCGTCGCGTTGCGTGTGGACCTCACGACGCGAGGTCGGTGTAGACCCATGATTGTGGGTGACGGGGTGGTCACATGCTCCGCAGGCCTTCAGGGATGTTCAGCTTGTGGGTGACCTGTATGCCCAGATACAAGCATTGTTACAGGTGGTTCATATGCGTGTACTGAGAATTATCAGGGGACGTTTGATAATTATCAGCAATAATACGAATCCCCGGTCTACCCA
>KZ143960.1:0-10210 GCA_002157085.1 Melampsora occidentalis | reverse complement strand
TTTCCTTATCGAAACAATTCGTTATATTTGTCGCCATTTGTTTTAGAAATATACTTTTCATTTGAGATATTCTTATAAACAAAAGACTTAGGAATCTTTTCATGAGCATTCCGGATCCCTTATAATTTCATGTTATAAGAGTTTCTTAAATACAAGTCTGGCCATTACACTCCCCCTCATCCACCCTCACCACAAATGCTATAAACACTAAGAGCATGACCACTGGGGACCCTCAAATTTCATCAAATGTAAAAGTAATGTAAGCAGTTTGTGACATCCAAGGGCCAACATCCAGAAAGACTGATCCACCAGTGAAATAAAGTCACACTGTAGGCCAGTTGTGAGAGAAACCCTTGGAAGCCATCATCTGGTCTAATCAAGAGTATTTTTTCTCTGCTGGTACTGGTAAAGTTTGAGAGGAGAAAATAATGAAGATTAGAAAACTACTTCCACAGTCATGGCAGCTTATATAATAAGTAAATTGAGATCACTCCTTATGGGGTTTGAATTACCGTGAATACTGCACATTGTACTACGTCAAGATCATATAATCTTTATCTTAACTCCCATTGATCCTTTACTTGAGCCACAGCTCTCAAGCAAAGAAACTGCAATTTGGAACCCAAACCCCAAAGATTCAATTGTGAGCACCATATTGGTTTTTGTATGCAATCCACATACACAAGAAGTCTGAATTCCACATATCTTTGCAAAGTAGACCAAACCAACATCAGATTAAAACAACACTAGATAAATCTTTGAAAAGTGGTTCTACAAGTGTACAGACAAAAATACTTGAATGAAATTTTACATCAACAAAATTCAAGAAATCTAATGAAGGGATTACTTATTGTAGCCTCAGCAGGTATCTTGAAGTGAATTCTTTGGAAAAGTGTATCTGTTCATGTGATCAGTTAGAAAACAGTTCATGGAAATTGTCAATGGATTGTAATTTGAGTGATGATCAAGAAGGAAGAGTAAATAAGGAATTGACAAACCCTGCTTGTGCCCAGGTGGTGAGATTGGGATTCGTATACGCGGCGATGTGTTGGTTGATATACTGGTTTCATGTAAGTGTAAAATTATATGTTGGAAAGTGAGAAACAAAAATTAAGCTTAGTGATCTTGATTGGGATCTCTATCATGACAAGGAAAAGATCAGGAAGAAAACTAACGTCCTCGGTAGGATATTGAGTAGGAGAACATCCTATATTTTCTTGCCCTTTACTTTGATAAACTCGGACATAGTCGATCAGCATTCGATTGGGAGTCACTAGATGCGGTAAATCGACTGTCTCAAAAGCAGCAGAAATCGCGAGCTAGTTGACAATTGACAGCAAGGCGCGATGATCTTGTTCTCAGTAAACCAGTCTGAAGCAAATATCACGAAGCTAAGAAAAGTTGCATACGTTCAAAATGATGTACATTGGCTCTGAACTTATTGTTCTTTGACCTATTTGAGTGACTTTGTTAGGCCCTATTGCTGCAGGAGTCAATGTCCACGTTGCAGCGTCGCCTGCTGCCCAAGTGATCGAACCTGAGCTTCCGGGTGTGTACTCAAAACCAAACTGTAGATGACCGGTCAGATCAAGTGCTCCTAATACTATCGATTGAGCAATAATTTTCTTTCTATGATCTGCGGCACGAGATATTGACTCGCCTTTTGGAAATTTCCACCTGTTGCTTGATATGCTGTTTGGTCAGTTGTGGTGACCACTGACACCGACTCTTGATAGATTCCACCTTTGTAGGTATTTGCTTTGGAGCTTTGGTAACCAAAACAAATGGGGTATCAAGCTCTATCTATCGTTGAAATGACTCTCGCACCACAGAGGACTCACACAGTGGCGTCAACAATCTTCGCCCCTGCTACGTTCCAGTCATAAGTATCATCGAATGGAGCAAATTGAGCAGATTGCGATGCTTGTCCAATGGCCGTCGTGCCTTTGACGGTCGTCACTTGAGCCTCAATGATATCAATCTCAGGTGAGCCCCGCCCCACTCGTACGTTTGGACCAGGGTGATCTTCATTTGAACAAGTGCAAGCCGATAGCCTTTGACCTGGTAGATAAGACAGAACTCCTCCTCCAGTGCCAGATGAGAGAGCAGCGGCAGGCCCAGTTCCATCGACAGTAGTTTGATTTTTCAAAGTGCCTATATCACAAGACTGATACGAACTATCACGTAGAAAACATCAGAATGACGGCGGCAACCAATACAGCAGCACAATCACGAAAACGCACTATGGCCATGTTCCATCCGTTGTTGCACCATACCCCGCCCTCGCCAAGTTCCCCATTGTCCAAGCACCCGGCCAGAATCCTGGTATGGTGGGAGAACCTGGCAAACTTATTGACACTTCAATATACCCACCCGTGAAACAAAACCTATTCCAAGACTGCAACATTCCCGATCTAAAATCCAAGTCATGAATATCTTCTTTCGTGATCGTGATCTGTAGATTTCCTCCAGCAGTTGTGATCGCATCTGTAAAACGGAAGATGAGGTATTAGTGATCCCTGGCCAGCTGAGCTTTTGTTCTGAGAGCAAATGTACCTGGATCATACCATTCCAAGTCACCTGTGCACATAGATTCAAAATGTGAATGATTGGTCAGTTGTGACTGCACAAGGCCACGTTGGAGTGACTATTGGGAAATGTGAAAATCTAACCAGTTGCCCAGTAGTGCAAGTTGACCGCTTCCCAGTAAGGATCGTCACCAGGCCAGAAAGTTCGCCCATCTACATTGAATTCGTCTGAGAAGACCAAGTTGTATTCTTTACCATCGAACCCTTGCCGAGTCAAAGCTGTACTTGGCGTGCTCGCGTCAATTAATCCCGGAAGGCTGTTGATGATAGGAACTTGCCCGGTACCATTGATACCACCCAAATTGAACCCACCACTGTTAACGATGAGTTGTTTGGACAATATGTGCGAGTTATAATAGGTGAGGACCGGTAATACCGCAAACACAGTCACTAAGCCAAATGTCAATAGCATCAAAGCACCGAGATTTAGAATCCCCCTAACAGAAAAAATCCCGCATGACCTATTCGATACTCTTTTCATCATTCCGTTTCGCATTATCAAATCATCATCATCGTCATCTTCTATATTGTGAAGCTCGTCTTCCAATTCTGCGTCATAATCTTTAAAATCGTCCATGAAGAACCGCTTGCTTTCTCTCCTCGGGTCAGAGCGAGATGACCTCCACCAATCTCTCTGACGAGCCCCGGGTGGTAAAAGTGAAGCTTCTGAGCGCACAGAGAAAGAGCTCGTCTTATGGCTCTGGCTACTGATGTTGCCGTAAGCGGCTCCGGTGNTCTGGAGTATTGGGAGACGACTCTCCAGAGTTGGCCATCATGAAATTGTTGTGTGGGGTGTCGTTAGATGGACTGAATGGATCATACATCAGCCGGCTAGTTCTTCTTGAACTCTCTGAAGGGACGCCGGACTCTCTTGAAGATGTTCGAGGGGGCCGAGGACCAGACGGAGCGGTTGGATAAGAGGGCATTCTTTAGTGAGAGGAAAATATCAAGTTCTGATGATCTGGATGTGTGAAGTGGGTTTGTGATTTATTTCTTGGAGTATCAAGTTTGTTGTTTACCGAGAGGAAGTCTTCAATAGAAGGCATTTTTTTGATAAGGAACACGATTCATTCAGGGCAGGTCAGGCCAGATCATAGCTTCCTTTCACCTGTTGAGTGACCAATGGTGCAACAGAAAAGCAATTGGTAGGTGCACGCTAAGCACCAGGAATCATGCACAGGCTTTTGGACTCCCCGTGCTGGCTGAAAATTTAACTGGAACCACCAACGATAATAAGCACAAACATACTCAAAAAAACCTTTCTTTACTTTTCGAAGATTGAACAGTGTGATTCTATCACAATGTTGGTACGGTAAATGTGACAGAGAAGTAACTTGCCTTTCATTCCAGGGGGAGAGGAGGACTTTATATAGTCCTCCATCTCCTACAATGCACGAATAAGGCAATAAGGAAAAGTACAAGAGTAAGACGATATGGGTCGTCGCGGTACAACTAGTGATGAGTAGGAGATGGCCGAATCCGGTACTGCTGGATTCGGCTTACAAGTATTTGTATGTTGATGATCGGGACGGATCCGGGATGGATCTGTTCTGATCATAAATAATTGTGGAAAACAATAAGTACGCAAAAGTAGAAAAGGAAACAAAAAGCGCGTGGAAAGCGCATACAAAGGAGACAAAGAGAAATGACGATTTAGGGAATCACACCATCCCCTCCTTAAAGCCGTAAACTTCCTAGTTTACTTGTCTCCCTTTGCCTTTGTGATTTTTTATGAGTTCTTTTTCTCGGTGTATTAACTCGCCAAAAGATGACACAGTTATTAGATCTAATTTTTCTATGAATTCATGGAGATATTCTTCTGAGACTTCTTTCTTTATAGATTCAAAGTGTTCAATTGTTTCTCTGAGGTTGGTCATTGCCTTGCCGGCCCGCAGCCTTGTCTCGGTTTTGCAGTCTTGCTGAGGCAAAGTAGAACTCGTCTGTTGATCCGTTGAATTTTTTTAAGCGGCACCCATTAGTTTTGGCTTGCAAGATGTGGCCATTTGAAGTCATCAAGCTGAACGTACCGTTTGGGTAGGCATTTTGAATGATGAATGGGCCATCCCACTTGGGGTGGAGTTTGGAGGGTCTTCCTTCGTATAGGCGGAGGACCCGATCCCCAGGTCGCAAGTTTCTTTCCGTATAATTTTCTTCTGTTTCTTGGTACCTTTCTTCCGCCCTTTTGTTGAGCTCTTTGATGAGCTCTTCTCTTTTAGTTCTATGTTTGTGGACTGTCAAGAATCGTTGTTTGTATATTAGGTCTAGATTCTCAAAGGAACTGTTGAATTCAATACTCACTTTCTCAGACGGAAGTCGTGGTTCACTGCCGTAAGCCATGTAATAGGGCGAAGCTTTCATGGAGTGAGAGTAGGAAGTCCAATAGGCAAATAAGCAAGTGTTTACATACTCATCCCATAACAATTGGTCATATGGGCTGCAGAATTTCCTCAAAGCACCTATGAATGTACCATGGAATCTTTCCACAAGTCCGTTAGCTTGCGGATGGTAAGGTGTTGTGGTGATGTGTTTTAGGTTGTAGTCACTTAAATAGTCTTTGAATTTGTTGCTGAGGAATTCTGAACCGTTATCAGTGACGATTTCACTGGGCACGCCATGGTTCAAAATGATGTTTTTGGTCATGTCAATGGCGGCATCGGCAGATGTCGTTTTTAGCGGTTGAACATAAGACCACCCAGTTCCGTAGTCTATTGCAGTTATCAAATATTGATTACCATTAGCAGTCTTCGGTAATGGTCCTACAAAGTCCATTCCCCATCTTCTAAATGGCTCAACTCTAGTTATCGCCTGCAATGGTAATCTTTGCTGGTTAGATGCACTCCGATCAAATTGACAAGCCTTGCATAGACTGATGGCTTCAGTAACTGTCTTGGGTATTTCAGGAAACCAGTAACGTTTTTTGATGGCGTCTATGACATCCTTTTCGTTTCTATGTCCTAGATCCTCGTGTAGTTCGAAGCAGAGTGCTAGTGCTACTGCTTTATTCGTAGGAACTATTACAGGGTCAGCACTTGGGTTGTCCGGGTTGTATTTGATCAAGTTGCCGTTGTCCATGTCATAGAGTCCATAGCCAACGGTGTCTCTATGAGCTCCGGCTTGAAGTTTTAACTTAAATTGGATTAGTTCAGTGTAGGCATCATTTTCTTGGTCCATGCTGAACAGTGCGTTTGCCGTTTCTGGAGGATCTGCGTCGAAATCTGTGTTTGGTTTCCTTGACAACGCGTCCGCGGCCAACTGTTCTTTTCCAGGACAATAGACAATGTGCGCATCAAAGAATTCTAGCTCATCTTCCACAAATCCCCGGAAGTGTTTCAATCCATGAACTATTGCCAACAGTTCCCGTTCTTGGGCGGAGTAGTTCTGTTCCGTATTTCTTGGTACGTCTGTTTTGGTATCCTGCTGTAGGACGGCCCCAATATTGGTTCCTGAGGCGTCAGTATCAAGGACAAAAGGTTTGAACGGGGTTGGATGTT
Source organism: Melampsora occidentalis (assembly GCA_002157085.1). Lineage (NCBI taxonomy): Eukaryota > Fungi > Basidiomycota > Pucciniomycetes > Pucciniales > Melampsoraceae > Melampsora > Melampsora occidentalis. The sequence continues at coordinate 4,131 of KZ143960.1, read as the reverse complement.
GTAGAGGTACTGTTTCGGATAGAGAGGTTTTTAGTGATTCGAAGGCCTTTTGTTCTTCCTCCCCCCACTTAATCAACGAACCTGGTTTCGGCGATCCCTCCGTTAGTTTGTAAAGTGGCGAAGCTATGCTTGAGAAAATCTTTTGGATTTTGTCTGGGTTAGTTCTTATACCGAGTCCATCAACGATGTGGCCTAAGAACAACAGCGATGGTTTACCCCATTGACACTTCTTCCCTGAGATCACCAGGTTGTGTTTGTTGAGTATGTCAAACAACATCCTGATGTGTTCTTCGTGTTCTTGTTCGGATTTTGAGTATATTACGACGTCATATAATCCAAAAGGCATGACGCGCCATTGAAAGTGACCTTGTCGACAAGTAAAGGCGGTTTTCTCCTTATCTTCGTCCGCCATTTGAACCTGCCAAAAGCCGCTCTTTAAGTCAATCGTCGAAAAGATCTTTGCGCCTGATAGAAATAGATATGCATCGTCGATGCGAGGCAAGGGATAGGCATTTTTTTTAGTTACCTTGTTCAAAGCGCAATAGTCTACGCAGACTCTCGTGCTTCCATCTTGCTTCTTTACCAGTAACAATGGTGAACTCCATGGTGAATCTGTTTTTTTGATAATTCCCTGCTTTAGGCCTTCTTCAACAAATTGGTTGATCAGTTCATGTTCAGGTGGGGTCAGTGGGCGGCCGTGAGACTTAATTGGCTTACTATCTGCTGTATCAATATAGTGTTTGTATTTCCGTTCATGAATCTCGATGTCGTCTTTGAAGCAGTTGGGTGCTGTCTTCTTCGCTGTTTCAAGCATTCTCTCACCAGAAGTCTTCTTGTTTTCAATTGTAAACAGCCTTGGTTCATCCGTTCTTGGACCGAATGTGAAGGTCTTGTTACCGACCTTAGCGTCCACCACGTATACCCCAGTGGCAAAGTCAATCACAGGATTATATTCTCTAAACCAAGGTAGCCCTAGAATCAAAGAGATATTTGGTAGGGGTAGAACGTAAGCTTCTACTTCAAAACTAAAGAATCCATTTTTTTCTTGATGATCCATCTTGACTTCAAAGGTTGCTATCTTGTTGGCTAATTCTTGTGTGTTGTTAGCCAGTCTAACTCCTCTCCCTTCTACATTCATGATTTTGATTCGGTGTGGGCTCATTCTCTTCATCTCTGCTAATTTGCTTTCTGAAATGTAGTTTGCAGCGGCGCCGGTGTCAAGGATTGCGTCTACTGGCATGTTGCGAAAGTAGCATGCGTAGATTGGTAGAGATGTATATTTGCTAGTGTCGTGAGTTGCTATGTCGACCATGTTTAGCGCTATAATTGACTCGTCTTCACTGTCTTGAATCTCAATTATTGATTTTTCTTCAAGATCGTCTTCATTTTCTAAATCAATGATTATCTTATTGATTTCTATTGAGTCAATCGCCCACACTTCTAAATCTTCGATATCTTCGCTAAAGTTAGTGATTGTCAAGTCTTCAAGTTTCTTATGAGTAAATGTCTTTGAGAAAATTTGATTCCAGCCTTCAACGCTCTCTAATTCCTTCTCAGCCAATTCAAGTGAGTCTCGTTCCTCGATAGGTGATGGAAAAGGCGTATTAGTATGTTGGTATCCATCAATAAGTGAGCTATCCAGTCGCATCTTCTTCTTTCCGAGTCGACCGTTGATGATACTTTCCAGTTGCATGTAATACAGCTCATTCACGCCATTAGGGTCATGGGCGGGAATCACTTCGATTGGAGGACTGTAACGTTCGTTTTCATGGTTGGGCTTATGTTCGGGAGGGGTTTCGTTTTGGGGACTCTCCTCGCGAGTGCGTTTCAACCGGATGTTGTTCAGATCTTCAGCATCTAAGTCAAAATAATCGAGTCCTTTAGATATTGTAGGCGGGCTGTCTTCGCAACCATAAGCGTAACAAGACTTACAACATCTATAGGGGGCATCGGTGGTGTCTTCAAAGAGTTTTTGAAGGGCCTTGCGTTCCTTCTCAAGGTCAAGGAAATCTTCTTCGTTCATCTCTTTCAAGGCTTCAAGGTAATTCTTCTGATACTCAGCTAACGCCTCTCGTCCATCTTCGCATGGTCCATCGAGACTTTCAAACGACTCCTTTGACGCTTGGAACATTCGACCATCACTGTCTTGGTAAGGAGTAGTAAAAGAGTCGTAGTCTTGTAACTCATGGTCTTGAAAAGGTGCCACGAAGTCTGATTCTTGGATGGCTTGAACAAGATCTAGAAGTAAGAGGTTTGGTTTTCTTCTATCACCTTTGTAATTACTAGATTGGTGATGCTTGTTGTTTGAAGGTTTGTTAGTACAATTTCTTGAGATATGTCCGTGACCGTGACACTTGAAGCATTCCACTTTGCTTAAGTCGGCAATGTCCAAATCCATGGGAACAGCGGAATTGGTGGTAGGAGGTGGTTTTCCGAAAGAGCTAGGGAAGCGGTGATTGCTGAAGGTACCATTGTTTTTATGAAAACTATGCTTTCGGTCAGTATTGAATCTAGTGTTCCTGTTATCCGGTAAGGTTTTTCTCTGGTTGATTCTCATGTTCCTTTCGCATTTGCGAGCAGCGGCATACAACACCTCCATATCCTTGTCTTTCTTGTATTCATTCTTATTGATTTCTTGACGATGAGTTGGAGGGAGTTTGTCAAGGAACAGGAAGGATCTTTCGAAGAAAGGAAGGTTGTGTTCGGGGATCTGACAAACTAATTTTCTGAATCTTAAGATGTAGTCATTCACGTCGCCTTTGTATAAACACAGCTTCAATTTTTCTCTGATTTCTTCTTTGAGTCTGCTGCCGTTATATTTTTCTAAGAACTGACGGCAAAACTCTTGATAGTTGACGTGTGTTCCTCCGTTGGCCGTATCGCGGACCTTGTGCCAGAACATTCGACTTTCTTCGTCAAGATAAGGTCCAATCATTTCACCCCAGTTGTCCTCTTGAAATCTGTGTGTTCTGAAGTTGGATTCGAGTTCTGAGACCCAGAGCTCGGCGTTATCACCAAAGCCTCCGAACTTTCGAGGCTCGGCTCGAAACGCGTCGGGTTTCAAGTTATTGTGGTTCGCATGGTGATGTTGGGTTTGTTCAAGCTGGTGGATGTGGTTCTTCGCGTTGGTCAGCTCTTGATGAGTTTGCTGATTTTGATTTCTAAGTTCCGCGATGGCCTGCGCTTGAGCCTGCGCATCCAAGTTGTTCTGGTGGAGTTGGGCCTTGATGAGTCTGACCTCTTCAGACGACATTTGAACGTAGTTGGTATGGTCTTCCATTGTTGATGTCTTTTTTCTATACATTGAAAAGGAATTTTAAATGAAGAGATTATTAAAACAATTCTTCTTTTATGACAAGACTTGATCAGAGTCTATAAGAAGATACGTACGTTTTCTTATATTCTATTTTTTTACTATTTTTCTAAAAGATTTCTTCAACAAGAAATGTGCAGTGGTTTACTGTTTTTACGGTGTCTGTTCTGTGTGTGATAAAGAAGTTTATCAGATACTCTAACTACTTGAGGGAGATATATTGAGAGAGGGCTGGATAACTAGCTAGGGAATCCAGGGAACTCACTACGGTGATGTCTATCTGGGATTTTGGAAACTTCGGGTTTATATCTTCCGGGATGGGATCTATGGGAAGGATAGTAGGGAACAGATGTTTCACAAAAAGGGATAGGTGATTAATATCTTCGATATCAAGGTACGTGTTGATTAAAAGTTAGAGAAAACACACAAATATATATTTGTGATTCTATCACAATGTTGGTACGGTAAATGTGACAGAGAAGTAACTTGCCTTTCATTCCAGGGGGAGAGGAGGACTTTATATAGTCCTCCATCTCCTACAATGCACGAATAAGGCAATAAGGAAAAGTACAAGAGTAAGACGATATGGGTCGTCGCGGTACAACTAGTGATGAGTAGGAGATGGCCGAATCCGGTACTGCTGGATTCGGCTTACAAGTATTTGTATGTTGATGATCGGGACGGATCCGGGATGGATCTGTTCTGATCATAAATAATTGTGGAAAACAATAAGTACGCAAAAGTAGAAAAGGAAACAAAAAGCGCGTGGAAAGCGCATACAAAGGAGACAAAGAGAAATGACGATTTAGGGAATCACA
>MWRL01011220.1:0-11831 GCA_002157085.1 Melampsora occidentalis | reverse complement strand
GTATAAAGCAGGATTAATTTGATGCGAACTGACTAGCTGTGCCTTGGAACCCGGCCAGGATTTGCTATGTATAAGCTTTAGGATATGCAATCAAGAGGTATGATCGGATAATGTGTGATGGATTATTTTGGGAGAAACCAATTCAACCTCTGCACATTCTAGATCATGCGAAAACACTCTCTTATCTCACGATGAGCACACTAGAGATCTTCAAAAAAATGAAAAATAAAGCTTAATGATGTTTTTCAAAGCAACACACACACAAACACAAACTGATAACACACACACATTAGCAATCATATCACTCAATTTTAAACTAGATCAAAGACCAAAGTCTCCCATAAAAGGTAACCTGAAATCTGCTCATACTCAAAAAAAAAAGATGAAGAAAAAAAGCTATAAGGACGCAATAAGAAAGAAGCATGTTCGGAAAGTTAGAGATTTGAGTGTTAAGATACACTTAATTTATCTATAGAGGAACAATCAAATGGCAGATCGTATGAGCTTAGATCAAAGATATCATTCAGAGAGCGATGTCCATGTTGATGTTGGATAGGTGTGGGAGAACAAAGGGGGATTGCAGACATACTTGGAGAAGTTCGACCTCGAAGAACAATGTTGAGTTTGGGGGTATGATGGGTTGATATCCTTGTTCTCCGTAGGCCTACAAGGTGTCTCGAGTGTCACTGTCAGAATCTTCAACGATTGTGAAAGATCGAGAAGTCTTTGAGGGTAAACATACCGTATGAGGAGGACATTTCAGAATCGCCTTTTCGCCCAAGCTTAATTTCATCACACCTTCGTCCCAAGCCTGAATGACTTGTTTCACACCGATTTTACACTCGAAAGGCTATAAATTAGTTTCCAAAACAATAGATAAACGGTTAGAGTGTTCGGATGAGCAACATAGGATTTGAGGACCAAAGAAGCGGATTCAAAACACCCACGCGTCCACGATCAACTGAGGAATCGAATTTCGTTCCATTCACGCGTTCTAACCATCCAGTGTAATGGATTTTCACCTTGTCTCCTGCTTTGGGATAGTTTACGCCATCACCTTCCTTGAGGATTGAAGAATAGACAAATATGAAAGTGTTTTGTAACATCGATCAGTGTCCGATAAATGACGACACAGAAGCAAACACCACCAGAGTAAGAGAGAGGCGCGATGCGGGTCCTTCGGGTTTGAAGATGTTGTAGAGATTGGGGTTGAGATAGAAGTGTTGAGTTGGGAAATCTACTTACTTTCAGAGATTGTATAGAAACACTAAGTGAAGAACATTGAGCAGGAAACGTCAATGAAGATGTTTTTGAAGACAAGTAAAAGCAAATGATAAAGTGCAATCTGATCAAATTCAACTCACGTTGCTGCCATTGTTAATGTGAAGACTGAGTTTTTTTATTTGTAGAAAAAGAAAAGGTTATGAGAGGAGACTAAAAAATGAAAAAGTTGGAGGAAGAATTATTGAAATTCAAAAAAGTAGGAGAACTTAGAAGGGAATGATTAGGAATGTCTATGAGAGCGCGGGTTGGGGTGTTAAATAAGTATTTCAAGACAGACCAACAACTGATGATGAATGATGATTTTTAATTTCTCAATCAAATCAGAATGATCTCCGTTTCCATCACCCCGCATACATACATATCTTTCGCCGATCGATCGGAGTTTAGTTGAACGGAAGTTTAAAGAGAAGTGTTCCTTACGTAGTACACATAAGCCTATTCGTGTAATCTGAATATACATATACACACAAATCTACATAACTGATTCAACTTCATTAAAGAAAACACCCCAAGCGAGCTCATGATATTGTAGCTTCATATTAACCTGCACATTTATCAATCTAGTTGAACCCTACACGTCTTTAACTAAACAGCTCACCATTTCACCTTACGGAAAATTTCTTTACATACAATCCTAATTATCGCTTTCTTTTTACCCATAAATTCATTCAGACATATTCAGTTGTCAAACATACTCAATATGTAATATCAACGACGATCCTGTACTTATCTGCTGCATAGTACTTGATGAGGCTGCCGGGATTTTCTTACTGAATCTCTGGGATTTCTCCGTGTAGATGCGGACATCGGAGTCTACATACTTACAATTTCCGGACTGGCGGAGCAAAATTAAGGGGTAGGTGGTCTATCTATTACTATGTACTTAGAACAGAACAGAGGATCATACAATAAATAGGTCACAATTTAAGACTTCTTCTACCTCGAAATTGTCTCTTCCTGCGAGATCACAATACATAGGTCCCCCCTTGGACCCTCTGGCTGCTATTCTATTCTATTTCCATGGCTTCCTTAATTTTCCCCACCCTAAATGGACGATTAAATATTGTTTGCATCCAATGGCACAACTCCCGCCGATCGGCATTCCGTATGCAGGTCCGCCATCATCCGGACCTTTGAAACTCGCGTCCAGCATCCGGTTCTGATACAACCCGTGATCCGGACGAGCTATGCGACGGATCACTCAGCGGGTCATCAGACGGTTCCGGAGCTCGGTCAGGGGCTTGGAGACCTACGATGATCGGATAAACCGACCGGTCCAGAGGTCGGGATACCTGTTGGTTATCCGACAGACAATCAGCAGATTTCTCAGGTACGTTTTTTGTATACATATTGAGAATAGCAAGGTACATAGAAAGAAAAAAGAATAGTACAAAAGGAAAACAGGATAGTCGAAAAAAAAGTAGCAACAAATCTAATCAATAACAATGCGCGGTAGATCACCCGTCTCATGAAACCCATATTCAAACACACCGCAGCCAATCCTGCTTTACAACAGCAGCAAACTGCCAAAGTCAGAAGGAGGGAGAAAACCCTACCTGACATTCATGAAACCGCAATGATGTGAAGTGCTATGTGTGGCAATCAACATATAAGTAGATAATAAAACATTGGAATTGCCTACATAGTCCTCAAGCAACCACACTATGGGTAGTCGACTTAATCACACAATTTTCTTAAGAAAAATATAAATCTTTTGATCAAATAGAACAAACATTGGTAATATTCTCACACCATACATATCTTGTCCCTATACAGTTACAATTTCCATCATCTTTCATGCTCTCATGATCTCATTTGCTTCTCATCTTCTTCCTACATAATCTTTCAAACCTGATCTTCATTTAGATCCCATTCAGTTTGTACTACCTAAATCAATCCTATTCTCATCTTCATCTTATGACACAAGTTTTTTTTCTTGAAGTCTCAATTTTGATATTCATCACTGACTGCTTGGTTGTGCAAAAGGTCAAGATATTTGAGAAGGAATTTGGGAAACTCAATTAAGCTCATGATTGAACTTGTGATGAAAATCGCAATCTTCCATGGGGGTTTTGTAGGTTTAGTAATGGTCACTTTTCAAAGTTTATCAGTTCAAGCTGTTTTGAAAGGAAATGGACAAATCTGCATTGGGATATCAACTGAGCAAATGGTGAGAAAACAATGAATCATATATTATCATTTATACATAACCTCCGCGCCAGGTGGCATCAGTGGTACTCTAGCTCAGCTTCAGTGTGGTTGTAGTACACAAGGGAAATAATGGTATGAGGAAAAAAAGTTCAAGCTATTTCATAAGCAATTCAAATATACAAATGATGTCACAGAATATTGATTGCGGTCAGAATATCAATGAAGGATTGACTATGAAATCACCGCAACCTCCCGCAACTCAAACGCAGAGGCTGGAACTATTAGTATTTCCCAGATGCTTGAACGGTAGAACAGATCAAAACAGGTGAGCAAAGCTCCTTGCGGCTTGAAATGATGGATGGTATCATGATACACACGCTTAATTCTTGTATGAAGGAGGCAAACCACGGAATCCATGATGTTGAGCTCAGAGTGCGCGATGCTTATCTACGACAGATTGATTACGCAGGGGAATAGAGAGAGATATTGAATAAAATTTCAGATAATTAAAGATCACATCACTGTGTTCAACACAACATATTAACCAATTACAAAAGACGAAATGAGATCCCAAGTTGAGCAAATCAAGCAGAACGAATCGAACCAAGATTAAAAAAGATTTGAGCCATAAATTAAATCATACATAACTACACACTTCGATACCAGGCGAGAAAGAATTCAGCCCAAATAAGATCCGCCTAGATCACTTGTTACTCTTAGAAATCTGATCAATCGTTGCTGGTGGTTGATAGAATCCTTGTGCAGGGACAAAGTAAAGGACTGTAGCAGCTGGGGGAGTATCGTCCGATGAGGATGAGGGTGCGCTTGATGACGAAGTTTCGTTGTTTGATGCAAATCTCTGGTTTCCACTTGCGGTGTTGTTCTGGGTTGTCCCATTTTGCGAGAGGCTCGTCATGTTACCAGAATCTGAAGATGCATTGGTCGCATTTTGATATGCATTTGACTCCATCGATAGGCTTGTCATGTTGGAGGACATGGACATGGTTGAGTTGGAGAGTTCATATGATGTGGAAGAGTTAGACGTTGAGGTTGAATTCATAGACGATCCCATTTGTGTCATACGATATGTTCCTGTAGATGCGGAAAAGCTTGAATTGGTTCCTTGAGAGGTAGAGTTCGAGTTCGAATCATCATCCCCAATACCATAGATAGGTTGAAGCTTTCCAGAGTTAGAATCATAGGAAAAGACTGTCGAAAGAGTCATCAGTAGACGCAACGGGAAAAAAAATTGAACAGGACATACGTTGAGAACATCCAGATACCGGACCACATTTTTGGAGAGAAAGAGGGCCGGGAGGCGAGATGGCAAAAGTTGCACAGTGATCAACGGTCTCAAAGGCCGAGCTGTTAAGAATTGGTATACGTAGTCGATATACCATTTGGCCGTTGGTTGTGTTCATGGGGGACATGAAGAATTGTGTAGATTGGGTATTTGATGTACCGAGATCAAAGGTACCGTTTCCCATGGAATATGTGAGACCGGAGATGGCTTTAGCAAGAGCTGATTTAAAAAGAGGAGTCGCCACTTCGATAAAGCCGGGTACGCCGCTCTGAGTGATGGTAGCAGGGTCTACAAGCGAGCGCTGGGATAGGTCTAGAGACAGATATGGGTATGAGCAAAAAGACTCGTGGAATAAATGAGACATTGGAGTTACTGACGACGTGATTTGCCGGACTTTTTATTAGACTTAGAGGCTTTCCCGTGGGGTTGTTTCTTGGAAGCAGGCTCGGAATCAGAAGAGTCCTCTGAGTGCTTCTGTTTCTTGGAGACACCCGTGTCTGCGTTTGCATCTCCCTTTCGCGAACCAGATTTTCCAGGCTTACCATGCTTGACGGAAAACCTCTTGGGAGATTTTGAGTTTTGTGATCCATGTTGGAATTTACGTCGATAATGAATGTGCTGGGAGAAGGAAAACACTCGTCAGCTAAGGTACTTACCCATAGAAATCCTTGTAGCTCACCTCATGGATGTTTGTGTGAGCACGACCGGGTACGTGTTCATTGATTACAGTAACTTTGGGCCTATAAGTTCTGGTCTCCGTTATCTCGGTATAAGGGGCTCCTGGATAGCTGTAGTATGTTGAACGCTTGTGATCGCGATGAACTCGACCTTCGACATATTCAACCGAATGATGATGGAGGGGTATGGCTACTGTGTCGTGTCTATGTCCGCGATAAGACTCCACAACAACGTCGGATTCGTGAATGTGGCGGTTAGTATCAAGGTACATTGATCTGCGAAGGATGAAGCAAATCGATGAGTATTTTGTAGGATCATCAATACACGAGATAAAAGCTTACCGGATACGGTTTCTTCTGCTCTCTTTTTGACGGATGTTCATGGATGGCTTTGCGGGGCGATGGTCCCGATTGTCTTCTTCATGATGAGTAGATCTGGATTTAATGCTGGTAGGGGATTGCAACGGGACAATAGCAGCCGAGGCGGTCAAAGCCAAGGCGGATGCAGAGATAGCGACGGATGATAACTTCATGTTGGAGAAAGAGGTATTGAAGAGAGTTGAAGTAGGGTCGGAAAATTAAATCAGAGGATGAGCAAAGATCGCCGGGATCTTGTAGTGATAGATGAGATTATGAGGACGGTTTGCTATATGATTTTCTAGACAAGCTGAAGGGAATTATGGAGGTGGCTAGCACGAAGATAATTGAGAGATAGGGTATTGGTCTTGTTGGGGTGATGAGGGGTTCGGTCTGGAAGTTGTTATTGGACAGGGATTATGGAAGTCACCAGGACTAAACGTTGTAGGTGATTGGACTGTGGAGGATGATCTGGAGGATGAAGACAAGAAGTTATGAAACGCACTGAGGATGAGTGGTTTTATACTTTACTCGGCACCTGTGATTTACTCGTTCGATAAGGTAAGCTGAGCCAGCGCCTTCGACGATGCGTTTGGACCGAAATGTCCCTCACCCTTTGCCAGCCAAAAAGGCCACAGCTATCACGACCACATATACGCCGCCATTCCGAAGCAGACAAACATGGTCCGCTACGCAATAAAGTAGGCTGCGTGCTGACCTGCCTCTCGCTATGGTATTGAGGATGGCGGTCGGTGACCAGCAAAACCAAATTCGGCCCTTGTCGAGTTGATCGATCGTCAGTGACGCTAGGAGAGATGGCTCTGGCGGGCAGGAACGGAAGATTCGAACCTTTCTGATGGTATTATAATGGATCAATCAAACAACATGTTCTTTTTCAAGAATTGTGACTTGACCTGATCCGACGTCATGATAGTCTGCTTGTTTTGTTTGACTCAACTCGTCTTTAGGTTTTGCATGTCGGTTCAACAGTTTGATAGAAATATCACTTGTCAGCGAAAAAGATCCATCAACTGGACCACGGCTGAAGTTCTGGCTCACTGAAGTTGACTGAACGCCATCCTGCAAAGAAGGAGTGAATCGAGAGGCGTGCCGATAGATAGCTCGCTATAGCTCGCCACTTACTGATATCCGAAAATTCGAACATGGACCATGGTTGTCAGCCATCGCCTCTGAAATTGACGAGCGGCCCCGTCCTCTTTACTATGAACGTGCGCTAAGATCTCTGTCTCAGCTTGCCAGATCAAACTTACTCACAAGGGTCGAGTTGAGTATAAAAGTGAGGGCTTCATTCGCCTTCAGTTTTATCTTCATCCCTCAGATCAACCTCCACCTTTATAAATCCCATCATCTCTAACACACAGTCCTGGTGACTTGAATAATCCTTGTCCTATACCAACCCCCAGCTTGCACTCCACCCCTCGCAAATCCAACTCCCTACCCATCACTTATCTTCGTGCTAGCCACGTCTATAATTCCTTTCAGCTTGTCTCTAAATTCATATAATAAACCGTCTTCATAATCTCACATATCACCACAAGATCCCGGCGATCTTTTACTATTTCCCTGACCTAATCCTCCAACCCTACTTCAGCTCTTTTCAATACATCTTTCCCCAACATGAAGTTGTCATGCGTAGCTTTCTCTGCCTCTGCATTGGCTCTGACTGCATCCGCTGCAATCATTCCATTACAATCCCCTACTAGCATCAACTCCAGATCCACTCACAAGGACGAAAACATTCGGGACCACCACCATACAAAGGAATCCATGAATATTCGTAAAAAAGACATGAGAAGAAGCCGCATCCGGTAAGTTTTCGGTCACTTCACTTATGTCCTTGCAAGGTCCTCATCCGTTTCGTTGATTCATTGTAGGTCAATGATGTACGTCGACGGCAACCGCCACATGCACGGATCTGACGTTGTTGTGGAGTCTCATCACGGGCATGGACATGATACAGTGGCCATACCGCTTCATCATCACTCTGTCGAATATGTTGAAGGCCGAGTTCATCGTGATCACAAGCGTTCAAAGTACTACAGCTATCTCCCGGGAGTTCCTTACCCCCAGGTCGTCGGGGGTCCAGTGATGACGCGGGTCATAACCTCTAAGCCCAAAGTTGCTATGATTCCTGAATACGTACCAGGTCGTACTCACACAAGCATTCATGAAGTGAGCTACATGAACTTGCCTCCCAGCCCGAAAGTTGCGGTGATTCCTGGCTACGTACCTGGTCGTGGTCACACAAGCATTCATCAAGTGAGCTATAAGCACTTTCTCTGGGTATCGGTCTTAGCTGATGATTGCGTTCCTCCCCCCCAGCACATTCATTACCGCCGCAAATCCCGTCACGGTTCCCCAAAATCCAACTCACCTAAGCGTTTTTCCATCAAGCATGGCAAGCCCGGAAAATCTCGTTCCCAACAAGGAGACACAGAAGCGGATGACTCCAAGAAACAGAAGCACTCAGGGGACTCTTCTGAATCCGAGCCTGCGTCCAAGAGACAATCTCATGAGGAAAGCTCCAAATCCAACAAGAATCCCGGGAAACACAGTCGTCAGTAACTTCATCGGATTCTTTTTGCCATGCATACTTTACTCATTGTGCCATACGTCTGCAGAGCTATCCGAGCGTTCCATCTCGACCAGTGGCTCTGTTACTCAAAGCGGAGTACCGGGCTTTATCGAAGTAGCGACACCTCTTTTCAAGTCGGCGCTCGCTAAAGCTGTCTCCGGTCTCACTTATTCCACAACGAACGGTAGCAATTTTGATCTTACCACATCAGATACCCAATCCACACAATTCTTCATGTCTCCGATGAACAACACTGTTGGTCAAGCTGCATTCCAACTTCGCATACCAATCCTCGATAGCACAGCCTTCCAGACTGTTGATCATTGTGCAACCTTTTCCCTCTCGGCTCCCGGCCCCCTTTCGCTTAAGAAATGTGGACCAGTTCCAGGATGTTCTCAAGGTAAGTCGATTTTTGACTTACTTGTCACTGCATTCATTGACGCTCTTGTCCATTTAGCCTTTTCATACAACGATGTCTCAGGAAAGATTGAGCCTATCTATGGTTCGAATGCTGCGCCATCCAACAGCAATTCTACTTCCCAGTCATCTTCATCATCGAATGCATCGTCCTCGGGTAGATATCGTATGACGCAGATGAACTCGTCCGCAAATTCAACTTCAATGTCCAACTCTTCGACACCCTCCAATGCCACAACTTCAAATGACTCTACATCCAACCGGACAGCTCCACTCTTCACACAGGACTCCAGTGCATACCAAAATTCGTTCAATGGGTCTTCAGACTCTTTCAACAGTTCCATGACTATACAGAATGGAACGGCCCAGGATAATGTGACCGCAAGTGGCACTCACAGCTTTCTAGCAACGCCCGAATCCACTTCACTCAACTCGACCTCAACCGAGGCCCAGAAAGATTCACCATCGCCTCCTGCAGCCTTGTACTTTGTTCCCGCTCAAGGATTCTATCAGGCTCCAGCGACGATAGATCAGGTTCTTGATTCGAGTTCGTCTGCTGCTACCGCTGCCTCACCAGTCCCGATTGGCCGAAATGTCGTCGCTGGCGTTGATGACGGATCAGACGACGACGACGACGATGATGACGACAGTGATCAAGTTCTCAACCGATCAGTCATTGACCCTGTCGACGGATCAGACGACGATGACGACGATGACGACAGTGATCAAGTTCTCAACCGATCAGTCATTGACCCCGTCACCGGTGCAGCTGGTGCAGCCGGCGCGCCTGTTCCTGCCACTCCAAACAATCGCTCCGGTGTCAACACAGAACAGGTACTCGGTGACGGAAATAACGCTGGAGAAGATGTTGCTGAAACACAAGATGAGGTTAAATCTGATGAAGCCGAAGACGCGGCGATCATTGCACCCCAGTAAACTCGCGAGTAATTTGTTTGAGAACAATTGTAGTATTTTTTTGGGTTCTTGGAGTCTCATCCGCTTCTCTCTCCTCTTGCTCCACTTCGCTTCTCTTAATAATTTGTAACAGTATCTTTGTATCTTTATTATCCGTTAGCAATGCTTAAATCTCTCGAGTAATCAAACCTTTTAATTTGCCTCATCTGATTTTGGAAGGGCCTTCCATGATGAGTGACCATGTTGTGCTAGACCTCCAATTCCTTCATTTGAAGCTGAACCTCACAGGCGACGTTTGAGGATGTTGATCAACAAATCGTAGGTGCTCACATAGTCCTTTAGGTGGACCTTTCTTTGTGAGATCTGTGGTAGGTGCCGAATATGACATCTCTGCCAGGCGTCTTCATAACTGGCGTGAGTTTGTGATGAAATTTGGCAGAGAAGTCCGTCACACCAGCTTTTCAACGCTACTTGACACCGAACCTAATAACGCATATGCACATGGGTTTTTGGGACAAACCACTGACCAAAGAGTATCAAGCAATGATGACGTCTGCGTTTCAAAATTGAAAATGTGATTCACCCGTTGGTGAATTGACACTTTGTATCTTGTAACACAAATCACATCATCGATCTTCATTTCTATAAACCCCCCAAGCGACTCCCTCGATTCTTTTGATTTTGAAAAAGAACTTCAAGTTCCATCCAATAGCAGAGAAGGCTTTGAAGTTATGTCAGAAAAAATTGTGCAAAGATCAAGCTTATAGCAAAAGACAGGAGCTCGAACTTGTTCAGCCTCATTGCATATCAATTTACCCAAGACCCACAAGAAACGTTATTCTTCTTTTCTGTGCCTCACATCAATTGACCAACGCCATCCACGCAGTGGTTTTCTCAAGGGGATCCATATTACTGGTGTCCGAATCCGACACCTTCGCCATTTGACAGTATCACAAGTGTAGACCTCAAACTTGGAAGCCGGTTCTTAAGTCTGGACCTTTTAATACAACCCCTCAGGTGCAAGAGTCCAGTTGGATACCATGCAAAAGTGTTGAAAGAAAGTGAAAAATTGCACCAAACATACAAATACAAACGGATCACGGATTTGAATGATTCTAACCACTGATATATCTTTGGGGAAAAATACATCCTTCTAGGCAGAAAAGCATCATCAATCCCACCTTATAATCACTTCAAAAGATCCTTTTGATGATTCTAAGTGTACTCATCTTTTTACTCATCTTCTTCTTTGCATTTCACTCGTTTTTTCTCAATAGAAGGAAAACAATCTAACTTCCTCTTCTTAGGAATGTTTGGCTTAGATTCAAGTTTACTATCAGGGGGATTTACATCGTATGAACCAATGGGTAGCTATCAAAGGAACATAAGACAACAATCAGTCATTAGGATCCTGATCATAGTGAATAATTGACCACCAGATGGTACAGCTCTATGAATCCAATCCTGCGAACTACAGCACCAATCAGGATGTAGGGCCACAAGGTTTTATTCAAGGACTTTTGCTATTCAGCGTGTCTTACGATCCTTCAGATCCGTAACAGCCTATGAGGACCAGGGACTAGCCTCAAGCCAGCGGGATTGCTCACGTCAAGTAGTCTCAGACATCTACAAATATCTCATACCAGATAGACCCAAACGGCGTTGAATCCAAAACAAAAATGCTCGAACAATACGAAGATTGTCTACTCACAACGGGTTTCTTTTCTCCACCACCAATGATGTGGGCAGAGTAGCCTGAACTGCAAGGGCTATCGGGTCTTGATTCCTCTTCTTCCTTCAACCTTCCAATACTAACCAGAGTACTGGGTTGCGAAAGATGTGGAGCAAACAAATCATGATTACAATCTTCGCCAACTTGATTACCCGTTTTCTGTTGTGGTCGATCCTGTTCCTTAGCCGGAATACGTAAGTTTTTGCTTCTTCTAGTCCGACGCTTTCGGGATCTTTTACCGGTAATCAAAACGTGTGAATCATCTTCGATTGGATTTCCGCCATTAGCAGCAGTTGCTGATGCAAGTGCCGCAGTTTGTTTACAATTACAATTTGACCAAGGATCAGGTTGATCTGGATCTTTGACTTCATCCCTCTTCGTACGTAAGAGCTCATATGC
>MWRL01011205.1:0-11883 GCA_002157085.1 Melampsora occidentalis | reverse complement strand
TAGAAGTCATAACCACAGGAGTATTTCTGCTCTCAGCTGCACCTCAACATCAATTGTAAAGAGTACGTCAGATTTTTAGACTCTTCAGTTTGTGCGCTGCAATGTGTACCCTTGATCACTGTGATCCTCATTTGATGCTGATGGTCTACTGCTCTACAGCATGAAGTCAATAACATCCGTACTGCTTGTGGCGATTCACTTCTCGCTTCATGGACATGTGATCTCCGAGTACACGGCTCAGACCGGGTTCCTTTGTGATCTGCCTGACACCCTCAAGCCTGCACGGGGTATCTGTGTTCCCAAAAGCGTGACCCCGACCCCAAACAAAGGCGAGCCCTTGATCAACTTCATTCTGGATCGTGAGTCTCCACCTCTTGATACATAACCAGAAAGATGAACGTGCCTACTGGCATGTCACTCTGATAACATTTACTGATTTAATAACTTCAACTCTTTAGCTAAGAAAGCAGACGTAATGCGTGAAAACAACGGGGAGGGGTTCAGTGAGTGGTCATGTGATAATAGCCCTGATACCAGGGAATACTGCTGTACTGTTGTTGCTGCATCTCCCAATGTAAGTATTTTTTTCTCCCCAAGCTTGTCACGTTGGTACCATTGCTGAAGATGGCAAATGTCTCATTTTTCATGGTGCTTTGTTTGCATCAAGCCTAAGGATGCTGGTAAACTATTAGCCGCGGCATGTCGCAGACAACAATCGGTTCGGAAAGACCGTGGTTGAACACATAGTTTTGTTCTCTTGGGGACTTCTTTCAATGAATGTGTATGATGATTTATCCCATCTTGTGAGACATTTGTGACTTTGTAGCATGTAAAAACTATGCTTGAAATAGACAATCTTTAAATTCCCAGCCGGCATTGATCATCAGGAGTCAATATATTTGTCTTGGGCTTGGAGAAGACTGCTAACAAAGTTGATTGGCAGGGTTGGCACTGCCCCTGGTGGCTACACTGTGGGAGGGTGGGGTTGGAGCCAGGAGGATTTGGGAAGTGGATTGAGGATTGAGGATCTGGTGCTGATGAGAGTGATGGTCTAATAACATCACATGGAGTTGAAAATTCTACAGTTGAATTGCCAGTGTCTGCTGCGGTATGAAAGATGGAGATGACTGATAAGAGGATGAATTGGATGGAGTAGAGCAGAAAAAAAAGACTTCATTAAAGTCAAGGTGCTTCATGTGGTCAAGCTACAATAAGGCCCGTGGTGGTATCCAAATCCTTATGCTATATAAACCAGCTCAAATTTTACTACACCATTACATCACAATGAAACTCAGTATTCATCTTACCTTTCCTTTCAACTCATAGGTGTATTTAATTCCAAGTCTTGTGGATCAGGGTTAAAAACTCACGGGTTTTTTATTTTACTTCAGATCATTTTATATACACATACAAATTTTATTTAGATTTTCTTTCATTTAAAGAGAAAACTAAACCAACTAGCCTAAATCAATCACCAAGAAAATCACAACAATAAGAATAATAAAACAAAAGATTCAATCAAGAACCAAAATCACTTTCAGAATCAACAAGAAACTTTAGTTAGTATCATGGTGTGCTTTGTGAGCGAATAAGCTTCTGAGAGAACTCCAAACCCTCAGAGATGGTGTCTTTTTCAATGAGACCGCATTGAACCCTCAAGGGCAAACAATCTGGGTTGTATTGTGGCCTCTCATATCCAATGTCCCGGCAATGAAGAAGATCACAGGATTCTCTCCACAAAAGTCAACCCATTTTTGTTCAATTTGTTACACTACCCTTGCCAACATCAATGTGATCATCCAAAAACTTTCAAATGTAGAAATCCACAATTGTACAGTCTCCAAGTTCAGAAGTGGAGAAATGCTCCTACTGCCAACAAGCGTCAAGAACTACTTGAAGAAGATGGAGTTCAACATATGATCTTTTCTGAATTACCTTACAGACAGCCAATCAACTTTGCAACAATTGATATAATGCACTGCCTTGTGCTGGGTCTCCTCAAAGATCTTCCAACCACTGATCTTCAAATAAGCGCTGCTGGGATGAGCTTGCAAAATGAACAAGATCAACAAGATCTTTGTGGTAGATATTCCAACCAAGTCTGGCTCCCCAGCGCTGCTAACTGTTTATTCAGCAGTGTAGCTTGCTTTGAGCTTGGAAAAAGCCAGAGGCAATAAAGGAGGTTGCAATAAACCAATGAAACTCAAGACTCCTTAGAAAAGGAGTTCCCCAATGTGCCAGTAAATGGGCGTCAGTCTTCATGGCTCTGAACACCAAAGACAAATATAAATCACACTTTAATGTGCCAGTAAACGGGTGTCAGTCTTCACGGCTCTGAACACCAAAGACAAAGATAAATCACACCTTTTAAGGGTGAAAGAAAACAACAAAGTCTAAAGAGGAATAAGTGAAAGTAAAGTTAGACAGAGATTAATAATTGATCTATTTGGATTTGATGAATACAGATTATGTAATCTACTTACACGCCACTTTGTTCCTCAGTGAATTGGTGAGGAAAAAGTGATGATCATGGAGGAGTGATCTTATTTAAATGTGATACCCAGGGAGGCTTAGGCTTAAGTTAACATAAACTAGGTTTGAGTATTGTAAGTTAGTGCAACAGTGTTGCAGGCTGTTTGACAGGTTTGATAATTTATCTTGTATTCTAACTGAGGTGGCAATTTTTTTGGGGGACAAAACAGAGGCAGGAAGCACTGTTTTTTGACACAGCACTTCCCAGCGCTACAGGCTAAAAAGTAACACAATTTTTTTATTCTTGAAGTAAGAAAAAAAAGAAAAAAAGAAAAAAAGATCTGAGGAGGTAATGACTGTAAAGAATATCCACATTTTTGGATGTTATTCTTGTTTGGGCACTTTCAGAACAGGTGGTTCTACAGTTGATTGGAAAGGAATAAAATGTAAACACGGTAAAGAGGATTCAGGGACCCTCAATACAAAAACAAAGACAATTAAACTTGATAAGTTTTCAATTAGACCTAAACCTAAGAAAGAAGTATTTAATTGGGACTTGATTTCAAGAGATGAACTTTTTAGATCAAAAGACCTCATTGGATGTAATTGGTTTTTAATTAAATCTAACAATGATGATTTGATTTCATTTGGTGTATGTTTTCTTCACTTATTGAATTTTTCAATTGATGGGTGTATGATGAATCAAAACTTCAGTGGCTTGAGGGCTTGAGGTAAGATCATGGCTGCTTGGATTGAAAGTTCCAAGTAGTGTGACGTACAGTGGTGGCTGATCAAGTGGCAGAAAGCGTGGCGGTAAAGTTCCCAGGGCCAAGATGGCAGTGCACAGCGTAGCTACCTGGACCCTGCGGGTCCAGATTAAGGGGGCAATAGCGCTGGGCGCAGCGCTCTGCGCTGCTGTCTGCACTGCAAGCCAGACTTTTTCCAATGATCCCCCTCAATCTCATGCCAATGAGGAAATGGAAGATGGTACTATTTCTTCCATTCCTAACACTGATTTGGTTTTGGATCAATCTTCCACTCTTCCTGAGAGTCATTTGGATTGTACACATTACCCTTGTCAAGCAAAATCTAAGATCTCCACCCAGAGCTCAAATGATCCATCTCAACAATGTTCTGGATCTTCCAATTTTGTTGCATCCAATGAAACAATCACCAGGTAGCCTGCTGGCATAGCACTAACTCCCCACAAGCTCAGACTCCTTCACAAATGTATTTCAGCCACACATGTTCCATCATGGTTAACTTGTGTTCCAAATCAAATAGGCATGACTCAGCGTGGCACTGCCAAAGCTGAAAAGTGGCTAGCAATGTATACATTATATGTAGTGCTCTCACTGATCCCATATCTTCACAATTCTCAACCAAATAGTGCATCAGGGAAGATTCACAAAGCCTTTAAGCTTGCCACTCAAATCCTCAACATTGCTACATCACAATATCTACCCAAACAAGATCTCCAATAACTTTCAAGACATCTTATCAAGTATTGAACCCACTTTCAAGCAGGTTGCTAACAATCAAATCAAAACCCAATATCCATTATTCTCAACATCTGCCTGAACAAATCCGCCAATATGGTCCACCTTCCTACACTGTGTCATGGTTTGGGGAACGTACTATTGTGACCTTGATTAAACCTCCCAAGAACAAACACCAAAGTATGTACCATGTTCTTTGCTACTTTTTTAAAAAATCTGATGTTGTTTTAATCTTGAACCAAATAGGCATTGTTGGGCAGACAATCATTCAAAGGCACACCCCCCAGATGTTGTTTGCAAACCTTTGAAACAACATTCCATCTAGATATGCTGCAACCATAGGCGCACATACACTGTTTCACACAAATCAGCCCAAATGGACATCACATTCCATGTCTCCCAAATGCCCTCAAGCTTGCAGTCCACTCTGAAATTAATTGAGTATCCAGATCCAAAGACTGAAAGCACTTTGCTTTGGCAACACATGGGGAAATCATTCACTACTTCAAAATGTCACATAGGAAATAGCCAGATCAAGTTCAAACACCAAGACACCACTACCTTTGGCAAAATAGTGCACATTTAAGTGTGGAATCACATCCAACTAAGCTATCTGTCATTCAGCCCTTCTGCCCGCTCACCCTTTTGGACAAGTCAAAGAGCCCATACATCTCATACCCATACCTAAAAGCCAAGGTTATGTATTGCCAACCACTTCCATTACAAGTCATTTTGCTTGATGACCTTTTTGGGCACAGTGCGCTGGTTGAGAATGCTGCTGACACAATGAACATTTCAGCTCTCACTGCTTACCTTATTAGCTTGCAAAGTCTGGTAAGTACCCACCTTCATCCACATTCAACCAGAGATTGAAAATTTGTTTATATAGGGCATCTTGGAGATGGCATCTACATATTTGAATCTAAATCCCCACCAAAAATTGACGTAAACTGCCATACATGGTAAAAATTACCTATCTAACACTTGTATCAAATGTGGCCATAGTCACATTATCCCCCTCATCTATTTGTATACTTTATCCCACTTGTTGTTCAAATGTGTTACATCTCAAGGGGTTCATAAAATCCAATGATTTAATCAACTTTGTGATACTTTCATAAAAAAAGACAACATATACACAGAACAGGACTGGAAACAAAGTGATTAAACCAAGTAAGAAAACAAGGAAGTGTTATTGAAGAGAAATTATTATTTGTGAAGGTGATGTATTGAGGAGATTTGAAGCTGGCTTCATTTACAAGACCTCCATTGCTTCATTTGTGAGTTTTAAAGTAAATACTTGTTTGTAACAATTTTCTGGAAGACCACAACAAACTGGTGCATGCTGGTCGATCTCAGTGGCTTCATTCCGGCATTGATCAAATCACATCTGCGCTGGAAGTGTACTGGAGATGGATTCTTTGTATCTGAAGGAGATGTGGTCAAGTTGATCTAGAAAGTGAGTGTACTGTCTGCTTTGCCATACCAACCCAGTTGAATTGCATTGAGTCTCTTCTGGTTGCCAGTCAGTTTCAGAGCAACAGTCTGAGTCAGGCATCAGTTCACAATCTTCAGACTTGTCTGGTCCAAGCAAACAACAAAGGGACTTGAGTCAATACTGAAAGAGCTGGTGAATTAAATGGAATATCATCTGTAAGGATCTTGTTTAAACAGAATGAAAGAAGATGAGTAACCTACCATTCTTGTCTTATGTGCCTTCTCCCTACTTAAAGCCTTCTTGTGAGAGCAACTGCCAGTTTGGATCTCCTCACTTCAACCTCACAGCCAACAAAGTATCAGACCAATACAGTTGTCTTTGGTGCATTGGTGAGGATTCACATGTTTCTCTTTGAATAAACCCTGCTTATAGGCATACAACCAATGTTTTGAAACAAATGTGACCATAGTCCAATTCCATCTATGGTCAGGTGCAGTCCATCCGAAGGTTGGTCAAGATATCTGTAAATCTTCAAGTCAGCCACAAACACAGCTATGAAACGCTTTGTGTTTACATTGCCTGTACCAATCATGTTGGCCATAAAAACACCCTGATTGTCCAGGATTTGTTTGTTGGTCAACAATTTGTAGCTGGGAAAGCTCTTGAGGAGTGGGCTGTGGAGGACAAGACTTTGCAACAGGATTGTAGCCAAGTACATCTCTTGTAAAGGTAGCAATGCATGTGTTAATAGCTGCATTTGATTTAGGAAGAGTGACAGAAACCAAGGAGTTCAAAGCCTTGATTGACCTCTCTGGTGCACTGCTTTTCCAATAATGTGATTGTGCGGAAAACAGAAAAAGGAGATGAAGTAAGAATCAAGTGCCCTACTTCATTGAAGGAAGTAACAAGATGCACCACCGCCAACAATTTAGCCTTGGGTTAAATAATCTGAGGTATTGTCGGATGAAAATCCTCGGACAGATATTGTCCGAGGACTCTTTCCAAGGTCTTTTTATGCCTTGAACAATACCTCGGATGAAAACCTTGGAATGATTGTGTCCAAGGTTTGAGACCCAGGGATACCTTGGATTTATCAATCTGAGGTATTGTTGTTGGTGGTGCACCCATCTCACAACCAGGTGTACCAGGTGGATGGATGGATGAGCTTGATTGGGGTCAAGAGTACTATCTCTTTGGATTTTACCACAGTGAATGTCTGTCATACATCAAATAAGAGGAGGTCATCAAATGAATGGGCTTTGTTAGATCCCTAACAGACACATTATATCCCAAATGGACAATGAATCTGTCAGCAAGCCTTTGCATGTGGCAAGAAGGATAACAGTGAACAGTTGATTGAACTCAAAGGCATGATCTTGACTGAGATCAGATCAAAGGGAGTGGATAGTCTTGAAAATATCTCAGCAATCTAGATACAGACGGAAGACAAAACATAGGCTGTCAAAAGTCCTCAAGTGTTCTCATCAACAAGCCACTTGAATACTGGCATGGTGTGATATATGTTGGCAATGACTTAGTTAGGAAATCTGCTGACATATTAGCAGTAGGAACATATTTAATACCCAAGTTATTGTTTTCAATGTGCTCACAAATCCAATGATATTGAACATCAATGTGTCCAGTTCCATTTTGAAATTGGGCAGTTTTGGAGAGAGCAATTATACCTTGATTATCTACAAGTAATAAAGGTACTGATGTTGAAGGTATGTCAATATCCTTCAGGAATTGAGTCAACCACTGTAAATCTTGTCCACTCTCATACATTGCGCAATATTCAGCTTCAGTCAAACAACCAGCTACACCTCCATGTTTTCTAGATCACCCATTTATGAATCCTGACTGGTAGCCAAACAACAAGTTTAAGGATGGCCTGCAAAATCTGAGTCACCATAAGTTTGTATGCTAACATCACCACCTCCTCAAACCAAACCATGAAATTGAGTACCATTCAAATACCTCAAGAACATTTTGAAAGCAGCCCAATGAACCATGTCCAGTTTTTCAAAGTGTTGAGAAATTTGAGATACAACAAATTTTAGATCTGGTCTGGCTGCAAGTGATAGATAAACAAGTTGATCAATGGTGTGTCAATAGTCTTTGCAAGATGCAATGATCTCTTTGCAACTCTTCTTGGTTCCAGGTACTAGATGTGTGTTCTCCAGCATTGGACTACCAACTGGATTTGATTTCATAGTGCCCGTTGAGTGCGACCTTGACGCCAAGGTCACATCTATTGTGTAGTTTCTCTCAAAAATGCCAGTTGTTTGTTACACATGTCTCTGAAAAACACAAAAAAAGGAAAGATTTTGCTTAGAGTTGAACAATACTAGCCTAACCCCAGGTCAAGGTGGTTCAGCTTCTGATCTCTGAGTGCTTGTCTACCCTCAGGAACTCCAACCCTATCTTCTTAGTTTCCAAAGAAGCCTGCGTTCAGAATTGGGCCAATGGAGCAGCCGGGAAGGAAAGTAGAGACCAACTCTAAGGTGTTGTCTGGGATGTCCTTTCCTTCGTTGACCACAATAAGGAATATCAGGTCTGACTATCACATCATTGTTAACGTAAAGAATGATAGTGGGGGATGTGGTTACAAAAGCGTGGTAGACGCAAGGAAGGGGGACTATGAACCTTGTGGAAAGTAAGAAGGAAGAAGTATACATATTTCTTGAAGATCATGCGAGTTATCATCACTTGGCTTGAGTTGTAATATTGAGGAGGCTGTTGTACTAAATAGAATTCAAGTTGATTTATCAAAAGATGACTCAAGTATTGAATCAAATGTCCCTGAACCGAGTTTGCTGGATGATGATGTAGAAGAAGATTGGATGACTGAAGAGGGCAAGGAAGAGAATGATGAACAGATAAATGAAAATGTAGAGGTGGATGAATCACTCAGTATCTCCGATTCACAAGACAAGACAGATTCCAATCAAGAGTCCACTGGTCTTCATCAGAGTGATGGGCATCAAAATTTGAATGGGAATCTCAAATCTTCTTCACAACAAAACCTCCTTTTGGATAATCTTAGTACAAGTCATTGTCTTTCATCTCATCTCCAGGAGCGTCACAATCACATCTTCCAGAAATCATACCGATTGACAACAATTCGGACGTGGAAGTATCAAGCTCAATCAGTCCATCATCTGTTTTCCCATTTGATAAGCTCAAAGCCAAACAAGATGCAGACGTTGCCATTCATGGAATTGAAGAATTTGATGACACAGACGGTTCTCAAGGTAGCCTCAATACTGACTCTGAGGAACCTGTAGAATTGGATGAAGAGATGGCGTCTGAAGAAGAATCCAAAGCTTCCTCTTTATTGGCTTCATCATTGGCACAGCCAAGTCAAAACCTCAAAGGCAAACTGGTGCTTGGAGAGAGTCTTATGGAGGACATTATTGTACCAGCTCAGGGACCAATTCTCAATCATTCATTGTCAAACACACTGTTTGTTTCATTTCAACATCCATGACTTGTGATGCATCCCCTGACAAATTTTTCACAAAGTCTGACTTTTGCTTTTTTGCAGCTTCAAAGAAAATCTGTCAACTCAGGATATCAATTGTCGCAGTTCTTTACCTCTTTCTCAAACGTCCATCCGTACTTTGGACTTGAAGGACTGTATTGAATAGGTCAAAGGGTAATGGAGGGACTTGCAAAGGGCTCTGGAATCAATAAGCCTTTATCTAATTTCAGCAATCTGAACAACAGGCTAAGCCTTTGTCCTAAGTCATCCCTGCTGAACATGGAGATTTGGTGGGAAATTGTTCAATTATGAGTGAATTTCCGGATAACATTGTGACCTCAATGTCAAGGTTGCATCCAACGGGCACTGTGTTTATACATATTGTATTCAGTGAGAGCACTATCAAGATATTGAGGTCATGACAAGGCAATAATCCGGGATTTTTGATACCTAGTGACCTTCATGTCAAGAACAAAACTAGCCTTTTGAGATCCTCCATTTCAAAAGGATCTGTGATGAGTTTTTTGAGTCAATTGACATCATTACTTGAAAATGACATGTCATCAATGTGAAGATGAATGCAGCACTTCCATTTTGGATCAGTCAATAAAAAACACAAGGATTGGAAGGGGTTTGACAAAAATTGATGCTGATGAAAGGGCCTTAATAACAACATGCCAGCAACAAGGAGATTGTTTCAAGCCGTAAATTGAGTTGTTTCATTGCAAGACAGAATGGTTGTGGTGGGGATGTTTGATCCTTTGGGAATTTGTAAGTACATGGTTCCTTTTGGTATACCATTGAGGAAGGCAAGTTTGACTTCCATGACATGAATGTTTGAATCTTGAGTAGCAGCAACATCCATCAAAGCTTGTAAGGAAAGGAGATGTCCAGTGGGAGCAAAGGTATGACCAAAATCCTCTGAGTGATGTGAGAAACCCTGAGCACACAAACAAGCCTTATACTTAATGAGCTTGCCTTCAGCTCCAAACTTTTTCTTGTAAGCCCAGATTGTACCAATGGCATGAGCGCCAGGAGGTAAGTCAACAATGTCCCAAACTTTGCAATCTTCCATACCTTTCATTTCCGCCTGAATAGCAGCTAACCAATTGTCTGCATCTTCTCTCTTCATAGCCTCATTCAAATTCCTTGA
Source organism: Melampsora occidentalis (assembly GCA_002157085.1). Lineage (NCBI taxonomy): Eukaryota > Fungi > Basidiomycota > Pucciniomycetes > Pucciniales > Melampsoraceae > Melampsora > Melampsora occidentalis. Next base: position 1,837 of record MWRL01011205.1, on the reverse strand, counting down.
GAATGAAGAGTTAGCTAAGCAAGCTGAACAAAGACAAAGAAGCTGTTGAGCTGATAGAATGCAATGACATTTAGACCCTTGTGGAAGAATATTTGATTCATCAATACTGCTTGAGATATTGTGAATAGCAGCAACAGACACAGGTTGTCAATCCCAACCATGTTTGACAGGAACACAAGGAGGAGATGGGAGAGGATGCAACATAATCACATCACCATTGTCTTTGTAACCTGCAACGGGACATCTCCAGATGGATGCCTTCTAACCAAACATCTTTCTTGATTTGACTCAGGGGTTTTGGGGTGTGTATTGAGAGAAGAAGTTGAAGGTTGGTTAGTGGGAATGGGTCACCTGACTTGATCTTCTCCAACTTCATCATTGACAATGAAATCTGAGGGATCATCATTACCATTTGCCAACCCCGGAGAAAGTTTGTCGTCAAAGGTGACATCATGACTATACATGATTGTACTGTTATCGAGCTGAACACAATAACTACACCACTGAAGGGTCGGTACGTGAATTTCACGCAGAATTCGTTTGCAGAGGGATTCCGTGTGAGACTCACGCTGAGAGTCGTAACGACCTACTTGCGCGGGGTTGTCACATCCCACTAACGTGACCTCGGCCATATTGGACACAGGCATCTACCGTCTGTGGGATGTGGGGACTGAGTAAGCTTGACGCGGAATCACACGCCGGAACCCGCATAGCTTCCATCTTATTCAACTGAGCTAGACCGTCATCGAGGCTCTTTCCAATCAGATCTACCCAGTCATCATTCTCAATGATCGCATGAATCTCAGCTAATTTCAATGCTTTGAGTTTGTTAAGTAGCCTGTCTTCAATCAGATCAACTCCCTCAACCCCTGTACTGATCATTCGCCACTCGAATCCCTCTAACATTTCTTCAACATTGGCTGGTATATCATGTTGTGCTTCCGCTGTTCCTTTGGATGGCTCAGCTTCTTCGCTTTCCTCAGTTACTGCAGGTTTCATCGTGAAATTTGTGTCTTCATCTGCAGGTTTTGATGATTTGTCTCGTCGCGTTCGTCCATCTTCTTCGTGACGAGACGAGCCAGCACCTGCCAAACTAATTGGTCTTGGTGGCTTTTTTGCTGATTGAGATGAAGTTGATGGTGGCGGCTGTTGTAGAGAGGAACTCGTTGAAGGACGCTCTTCGTTTGTCGAACAAAGTGGAGAACTAATCAACCGGTTGATGGCGGGTTTCGCTGTCTCCTTCAGATTGTTGGCAGAAGATTTAGTTTTATTGAACTTGAGGTGACAGGGGAGACTTGCGGTCAGCACCACTGTGTATAACGATTTGATCGATGAATGAAATGAGGTAGGACAGACTGTAGTAATCGTTAGGAAGACCGATCATATATGGTAGCTTTCCATTGGCGCATTGACGAAGAGATCGAACGAGTAAGTTGACAAAATCGGCACGCTCGTAAACAACTTCAGCGATCCAAGTGTACGAACGCGAACCGAGTGAAAGTTTGAAAGCTGAGTCCTAGGAACGATCAAATTTGTGTTATCAAGAAGGTATGGTACGTCAAGCAGGCAACCAAGGAACGCACGTTGATAAGTTTGACGCCTCGAAGATCAATGACATTCCAGGTCTTTCCACTCGAGAGGCTAGCGTTAGAATTACGCTTAGATTTGTGTAAAATACCGTTAGAATTACGCTTAGCTTTGTGCCAAAAGACTTGTCCTGATGGTCCAACTGTGATTCGAATATCAATCGATAAGGATCAGTCCAAATGAAGTGAGTCAAATACAAAAGATAGCTGACCAGCCAATAAGATATAACGTGGTTTACGTTCACCAGTTG
>MWRL01011178.1:0-10587 GCA_002157085.1 Melampsora occidentalis | reverse complement strand
TTATCAGATACTACGTAGAGGAGTTATGATTCTGTCTGTTTCTATGTCTGATCATCCTGCGTGATGCTTAATTTGTTTTCTATTTTTTCTATCGTTGTCTTGACTGATCATCCTGCGTAACACTCTTATGTGTTCTTTCTGATTTATTTGATTATCATGTCTGCGTGTTCTTAACTCTCGTCTCTCATCTGGTTATTTCCTTTACTATAAAGTTACCTATGTGTCTGCACCAAGATAGAACTTCATCCTTTCGAAGCTCTATCTTTTTGGATCACAAACTTACTATTGACGTTTGTTGATTCGTGTACGACTCATAGGTATGATATAATTTCTCTCTTTTATCTTAGTTCTATTTTCTTTACTTTACTTGTACTCGTGCATTGTGTGAAAAATAATATACATGATCCTTTCGAAGCTCTATCTTTTTGGATCACAAACTTACTATTGACGTTTGTTGATTCGTGTACGACTCATAGTATGGTGCAAGTGGAGAGGTGAGGATTGAAATGTAGCAATTGAACAAGTGACCAACACAAGCAAAAGAAAATATGAGATTTAATGATTGCCTTTGTAGTCCCATCAGAACAAAGAGTTCAGGATTGAGAATATCAGAGCGTGATAGGATATACGTTAAGACCAAGTCCAAGACTACAAAAGGAAGTAGAAAGAAGTGGATGAGGATGAATGAGTGGGCTGAAAGAACTGATTGTGCTCAGTGGCCAACCAAACTGCGCAGGATTTGATGATTTGCTAGCAAGGGCTAAGCAATTGACATTCTTGCAACCCAACTGCAAGTCAAAAATCCCATACAATAAACACCTGCTTCACAATGTATGTGCCCTTGACGTTAAGGGCACTTTCAAAGGGCACAGTGAAATGAGCTTCAAATGTGGTTTTGGATATGTAGGCCCGACCTGAATGGGTTTCATTGTGTCCCACATTATCTCCAAGAGGTTCAAATTGTGTCATGGTTCTTGGAAACATGGAAATTCTTGTCCACATAGATGAAATAGAGTGCATCTTCATCATCTATATTTTCAACAGAATTCTCAACGTCTCCAAATTACCATGACAAAACTTGGACCTCTACAGGATTTAGGCTACAGTTAAGCAACATAGAAGGTGCAATATTACTAATGAAAATGGTAATGAATTGTGGGTGGCTTTGGAAACGCACAAGTCAACAACTAGATGAATGAATTACTATCTTGACCAGCAATTTTTTCTTCTTGGATGCAAACAAGGTAGCTGATCTTGGGTGATCTGAGTTCTGGCATCTATGCCAAAAAACAAGCATGTCTGTGCAGTACACCATTCTGTTGAGAGAAACCTCTGTGGATTGCTCATCTCAGAAAACACCAAAAACAACCAGATGAATGGGGTAGAAAATTCATGATCACAAAAGCACAGATGATAATCAATTTGATGAGCGGGCGGAAACTTTCTGGAAGGGCAACAGAACAGATTCAAAGTACACCAAAAGCTTCATTCAAAAAGCACATCATTGCAATATAGTGATGCAAGCCAATCATTTTTCCTCAGTCACAACAACAAGGGAAACAGCTCATCTCAAACCAACCACAAGCAGGACAAGTATCCAAACACTCATCCCCCTTGTGTGCTTGATTCCCAACAGAGTTCTTCCCGCCTCCATTTTTGGTCACCTTCCCCTTCAACCCCTGTATTTCTGATTCACCAGACATGAACCCACCACAAGCTCTCATAGGCAAGGCTTGAACAATTGCTGAGGAGTTGCAGATAAGCACAATTGTTTGAATGAGGTGGATGGTATTCATTGTGTTCAACCTGGATATTGCATTGAAGTTAGTCAGGATATATAAGTATATAAAATGATTTTCACAGAGCCTGAGAAGTGCTCCAAGGGTAAGTAACTTACAATGAGGAGACTGTGTGTGTCTTCAGTATATAGGTTGTGTTTGACAGAAGAGCAAGTCTGTCCAAACAAATCCACAAGAAGACCGATATGAAATATATATCCTAATCAGTCATCAAGATTGTTCAAAATACTGAAGTGATAAAAATAAGGGCAGACCAGTGATTTTCAAGATGCAGGAAGAAGCCAAAGAATGTGTGGATCAGGAGGACATGTTATGTAGATCATTCAGCTTTTATATCAGTTGGACACAAAGAAATGTGGCAAAGTCAAACTTGCAAAATGGTAAGGCTTGCTTCATCTGTAGAATTGCATCATATATCCCCTCACCTTCAAACACTACCCAAAAAGTTACATTTTCCGCGCGGATCAGGTCTAGACCTATTACATATGTGTATATCACAGATTAGGTAAAGTAGTTTTCAATTATTTTTCTTTTGTTCTCAGATTGTAGCGTATCCATATGTATTCCACTACCCTTGTCATCCAGACTGATCACGTAATGAGGTCCCCAAAAGAAGGTGGAGATAAGCGTACAATGAAGTGATGTATATCACTATAAGATTCGCATTGATTTGTGTTAAGTGACACAAATTCAAATCTATTACCTGCTAGTACTCACAAAATCCGCCAAATTCTTGACTTTCATTGCTTTGTACTTATTCATCCGCCCCACCGACGATTTATTCCAGCAACCAAAGTGATTGAAGATACCCTTTGATCACAAAGGTCACTGCAATAATATCTTCAAGGATACTAAACTGCATTGCCATGCCCTCCACCCCTTTCATAACTATAGACATCCGCTCGAATACCACCAGTCCATGACTTATATTCCGGTCTCAACTTTCACTATTGTCTAATTAGTTCGATCCATCTCTCAACAGATCAAATATTTGACTGTATTATCAAGTTTGATCTTTAAGTTCGATCATAACATTGTGCGTTCAACCTCTCGTTCATCTTTATAATATCCTATTTCACTAATATCCTATTTCACTATATCCATGGTGTATCCGTTCTATCTCTCTTTTTGAATCCATGAACTTAGTTTATCGTGCCATTTCTGACGCACGTAATTCTATTTTTATACGCTCAGCTGATCTGATCATGTCGAAGAAGCCAAAGAAGTCTACCAAAAGTCCAAAAGCCACCGGCCATGATCAATCCTCCTCCCCTCAAACCTCTCCCGAGGCGGACATGTCAAGTGCTTCAGCTCAAGTCCATTCAAAAACTTCAAGAAACCCGACATCGGAGTTACACCAAGAACATCACAGTCCACCAGAAGTTAAACCTGAATCGACCAACGCCGTCTGGATAAAATTACAAACACTAGACGATGAGCTCAAGATTTTCCTGCAATCTGACGTGGAAGAAACTACCACTGGTGTGACCTCCCTCAAGATTTATCGCATATTGATACACTTCAATCCTCAAACCAAGGCTCGTCCACATCATCTCAAGAACAAGCTATGGAGCGAATTCACCAAGGATGTTTTACCCCTGTTAAAGAATTACGTGTTGCCTCCGCCTCCTGCACCAATGGAGACTGAAACATCCCCCGAAGACTTTAATCCTCTCCACCGAAAAACCACTCGCCAGCAGCTTATTAACGCTATCCGTTCAGTTAACAACAGAATCAACATTCCTGTCAATACTGCGCGCGATCGACTGCTAGTACTGTACAAGGCCTTTATCGACAAAGATCTGCCGCTAGTGGGGTTAACTGAATTCATCAAGTCTCCAAAAATCGTCAAACGAGAGCGTGTCAAGGACCTCAGCATGGAAGAACTGCGAATGACGTTGCAAGAGCGTGCACCGCATGTCTTCATTCACCTTGGTCCGATGAATTTAAGTGTCCTCATAAATCTATACATTCGATTTGTTCTCGAAGAGCCTGTCAAAGACGACTTACTTGTGAAGCACTTCCACTACTCTCTTTTTCATGCGGAGGCTCAAGATTAGGTAAGTTATATTTCATGAATATTTCGTGATTGTATTTGATCTTCACATCACTCCATCTCACCGAACAATTCTTATGTTTCATTAGTTTTAGAAGTCTTCAACATGTCCGATGTTGAACCAAGAAATCCAATCATCAACTCAAAAGTTTCACTTATAGGTCTTTTTTATGTGTTTTTTTCATTAGCTTGCTTCTCAAACTTGTCAGAGCACCCATCTGTCCGACCGTATTGTAGAGACTGTATTGTAGATCTAACCAGTTGTACCTCAATCACACCCATGGTGCCTTGATTTTGTACCTTCCCCATTGTACCCGATTGATCAAAACATACATATTATCAAATACATTGCTCAACTTCTTGAAATCAAACTCCCTGTTTTGTATACTTGATTTTACCTGATCAAAGATAGTCAAAGATGCCACCTTCCCGGAAGAAGACCGAAGCACATCGTGTGATATGCCGCTGCGAACACAATGAATGCCATCTTGGACGTTTTGTTGATGCATACGGTAAAACCCAAGTTGGCGTCGAGGTGACGCCTCAAACCTTTTCAGCGCACAAACTTTCGGATCAGAAGAATAAAGCGACTATACATCATCTACAGAATGCAAGCGATACTCAAGATCCCCTATCACAGTCCTTTACACAACTAGGCCTCAATGCATCTCGGTCTGCTGCCTCTGTACCTGGATTGAATAGATCGGCTCAAAGCAATTCCCGTCGTCCAGAATCTACTCTCACCCAGAATAGACATGTCAGTCCGATCGAATCCGATGAAAATGCCGAGTTGGAATCATCAAGGACCTGCTCTTTCGTATCTGAATTGAATCACTCTGGTATCCCTGTTTATGATTGCGGTAAGAGTTCACTCATCTTAGAATAATACTAGTCTACGCTTCAAAACCAGAGCTGACGAAATAAGATATGTGTTTCGCGGGGGATAGCTCGATTTTACACCTTCACCTTAGAGGAGATTAATCCTTTGTTGCTTCATGTGATCATTATCGTGGCGATGTTGAACGTTTTTGGCCACATTTCAATATCTACGACATCCTGGCTCTTGGAATGTCTCAAGATGATGATTGAGTTATGCTTGAGTTATGGTCTCAACTCGCTTCATGGGCCTACATCACTTTCGGATTCACAATCTTCAATCATGAGTCGAATCCCCAAGACCATAACAACCATAAATCGATGGCTAAATCTCGAGCCGAATTTGATCGAAATGAACTGTTGTCTTTCTTGTTTTGCCTTGTACCCACTCGAGAAAACTCCAACCTATTGCAATCATAAAGTTGATAAGACTCCTGATGGACTTATTGACTCCATGGATTCAAATGAAGAGTGCAACGACTTGCCTCTCAGTCACAAGGATGATATGTCAGATTCTATCGGTGAAAAATGCGGCCAAATTCTTTTGAAATATGTGCGTGGAAAAGAAAAACCCCTTCGAAGATATGCAATTCAAAGCTTCTCAGACTGGATAGCACGTTTATTATCTCGTCCTGATGTGGAACTCTGGCTAGACGAAGCACTTGATGAATCTTGTAAACCTTTTGACCCAAAAGAAGATATACACGACATTCATCAATCAAAGGTGTGGAAAGAATTCAAAGGTCCAGACGGCATTCAATTCACTTCATCTACGGGGAATCTGACATTTGCAATGTTTGTTGATGGTATCAACCCGTATGGAAACAAGATCAGTGGACGACATGCTTCAATAACCTTTGTAGTGCTAGTGTGTCTTACTCTCCCTATCCGCAAGCGGTATCTACCAGAGAATGTATTTGTAGTTGGAATTGCTCCTGGTCCACGTGAACCATCCCTTGAACAGACAAACTGGATCTTGCGGCCAATTGTTGTGGAACTTCAGGCACTATGGAACCCGGGTCTAATTTTATCACGCACTCATCTATACAAGAATGGACGCGTCATCAAGGCAGCATTATTGATCTTTATAGCTGATACACCTGCGCTGAGGCGCTGCTTAGGATTTCCAAGTGCTACTGCAACAAACTTTTGCTCAATTTGTCATCTTACCAAGGATCAAATCAATCTGATAGACCCAAGCAAATGGAAGCTTCGTACTTGCGCTCAGCATAGGATGTGGGCTACTCAAGCGCGTGATGCTAAGACTTATGAAGAGCGGAACAATATATTCAAAGAACATGGTCTTCGCTACTCAGTTCTTCTTGAGCTAGAATATTGGAACATCATTGATTACCAGGTGATAGACTCAATGCACAACTTATTACTTGGACTCATCGCCTGGCACATCCGTCGATTTTGGTCAATGAAGGATGAAGAAAGTGAAGAAGCAAAATTACCACCGATAACCAATGTCGAGCTCCTAGATTTAGTGTTAGAGGCTGCTCAGCCTACAAAGTTTAATAAAAAGATCAGTAGAAAAGTTGAATACAGTGGCAGCTCTGAAGCTGATGGGGAGGATATTAACGATAAGTCATTTGATAATGATACATCTACAAGTGATGAGGACTTTGATCCACTTGGTGCGTCTGGTTGGAATCAAAATTGGGAGGCTCCACCTCTGGATGACATAATAATGGACCATACAGTCTTGAAATTTATCAACTCTTTACTTCCTCGAGTCAACATTCCTACTTGGGTCAAGAGAGCTATACCAGTATTAGGCAAAGCATCATACGGCAAACTCAAGGCGGATGAATGGCGTAACCTTTGCACAATTCAGCTACCTCTGATCTTGATTCCATTCTGGAGTAACCGTGATAATGTGCAGACTTCCCTTTTAAACAACTTTTTACACCTTGTCTCACTGGTCAACCTTGCTCTCAAGCGTGTCATGAAACATGAACATATTAATCAATATCGCTATCATATTCACCAATACCTAAAAAGTTCCATCATCTTATTCGAGCATTGTGGACTTGCCCCAAATCATCACCTTGCCGTGCACTTAGCAGACTGTTTAGAGAAGTTTGGTCCAGTTCGTGCTTGGTGGTCCTTCCCCTTCGAAAGGTTGATGGGAAATATACTAAAAGGATGTCACAATAATCATATAGGTAAGTATGTCCATCAGATATCCATTTATTGTGATTGAAAGCTTATAGTGTGATTCTTTTGGAACTTAAACTAAAGGTGAATTGGAGATTACTTTCCTCAAGAACTTCTCTCGTGCTGGGAATTTGTCCGCTCTTCTAAAGGACAATAAACTTCCCAAAGCACTCAAGCCATATTTAAATAAGATACAGTCACTCTATGACCCGTCAAGCCCTATCCCCAAAAGGCTATCAAATTCTACGTTGGAGCCAATAGATGACAATATCCTTCAGTTGTTGGTTCAACGTCTGAATGATCTTGAAACTCGGGAAGATATCAAGTGGACCATTCCGGACAAATCGTTTTCCACCACACCAGAGAACCGCAAACAAAAAGTCATTCCTGTTCAACCTCGTGCTATGTTTCACAAGCAAATCTTACATCAGGAAGTTTACTACTCACTGTTTTCAGTCAGCCGATGCAACAGTTTTGTTGCTTTCAAGTTGAATGGGGCTGTGGAACCGAGTTTTGGACGAATATCGGCGATTTTTATCCATCGAAGGGAGCCCGCAAGATCTCAAAATTTGTTCGATACCTGGCTCTTGATCCAGAAATTTCCAAAACTTTCACATGACTTTCAAAAATACAATCCATTCACAAAGGCTGTTGGGATGCATGTTCAAACTCATCTGCGGGCTTGGGGTCCAACAAAAGAATGTCTTGTGAAACTTGATGAAATAGTAGCACATTGTTCCTGGATAATGTACAAGCCAGGAGAGATCAGCAGCGCGTTGAAGGTAGCAACAGTGGCTCTTTTGACTATGGACCGATAGAATCACAATTGGAAATCGCTTTTATATCCTCTCATGACACTTGCCAAATGTCATTTTTGGAAACGTTCATGGGTTAGGAATATAAGGTCATTCACTATTCAAAAAGATATTTAATACACTATTTCTTTGTGTGTTTTTCTCATCATACAACAACCACTTTAACTTGAACGTCTTTTCGAATCCCATTTTTTTGAATACGTTCGGTTACAAAACAGTCATTCACAAGTTGGAAAGATAGTACATACACTTATTTCTTTGTTTTTTGTGTTTTGTTGTACATACATAAACTACTTGACATCAAACATCTTTAAGAAATGGAGATACATCATGATTTCATAAGAAGACTCTCCAATTTCCTTTTGATGGCGGGTAAATTTGAAACGGGGTTAATCTCTAATGTCAGTTTCTCTATTGCACTTAACTGGTCCAACCACGACTCTTGAAAGCAGTCCTTTGATAAGCCTTCTGGTGGCATGATTGAGCTGGACGGGTGATTTCTTCCTCGAAGGCGAGGTCGACGAGCACGTCCTGGAGAGCCACTTGTACTACTAAGACCTGGTAAGCTTTTGTCAAACTTCTCCTTCACCTGATCAACCAATATCCAGATCTCTTCAAGCTCGGAGCTGCGCCAGGGCATATTTCGTACCCGACAGGGTAGCTTGTTCCGTTTGACAGCGTTCAAGTCGGATTCTGGGTCAGTTTCGTCATCACTACATGTAGTTTGAACAATTCCTAAAAGCGCAAAGATTTCTTCTTGTACCAAAATCTTAGTGCGTAAAGATATGAGCTGTGAAGTTACCAATAATTAGCCAATGCTCATCTAATACCCGCCAAATCTCAACACTTACAGTGTCTCTTCTCGAATTACGTCGTGTCTTATCAGCGATGCTAGTCTTCCTTTCTTCACTCCAGGAACTTTGGCGGTATCTGTTGAAAGCAAGATTTAAAGACACAGTCAGACAAAATTTAAGAGACCGTAGATGATAGTAAGATGACAACCTTTTCATCAACGATTGTATGTGTGAATCAAAACACTTTCTGATGTATTTACGATTGTCATCATCCAGTGAAATTCCAGTGTACTCTCCAACTTCAACGAGCTTCACAAATATCTTGAGAGCGATATCCCATAACCAGCGGTTTTCGGCCGAATTTGATGATTGTCCCAGGTCAGGACGGAAACTAGATATACCCGCAGCTTTCAACATCTGGGACATGATCGATAGTTGCTGAGGAGACGCCTCCGGGTTCCCAGGCCCATCATCATTGCCCTCCACATCCAAGGTCGGATCAATTTGAATTGAATCGATATCTTTTTCATAATCCCAGTCTGTTTTTTCAGATGATGTTGCTGGTCGAGGGATCTGATCGAGGTTCTGACCAAACAGGGTTTCAACGTGAAAGCGAATTCGTGCCTAACAATCATGGACACATCAGCAAGGTTAAACGAATCAGCATATTCAAGTTTATTCATTGATGCGCACTGATGTTCGTCCACCACGAGTCTTGCTCTTTTTACCTCGACTTTCAGTTTCTTCTCGAGCCTTTTTCTTAACAAAATCTGTTAGCTCTCTCAATTCGTCGGTGAGATATCCAATCTTTTCTTCTGCTTCTGCTAAATTTTTCGTCAAATTAATAATGTCTTGCGTATTTTTATCAACAGTGTTTCTCAAATTGGAAGGACCATCAGCCATTGGGTCAACATTCGATGTTTTCAAACCGGGCTCAATGATATCTTCTTCAGAGTCTTCTCCGCCCTCGTCTGCTTCACAAAACGTAGGATTGACAGGCGTCGACTTCGTTTCAACAGTTGGATCTGCCAAAGGCTCATCCGGGGTTGCTTTTGAGTTTTCGAGGTGAGTTATGTTTGTGTCACACACGATTTCATCTTCAGAGGCCATACCTATGTCAAAAACAGGAGTCCAATCACTATCTGATTCTACGACTGCTTTCTGTTTCCCTTTTCTACTCTGTGACACCCGATCGGAAGACAGGTTGGTTGGCCGAGGTCGGGGAAAGCTCAATGTTCCACGTTCAACACTGGGGAGATTTGATGTTGATGCTGTAACATTGGTCGGTTTTTCGTGTTCAAAGATCGGGAGTCTGGATGTTGATGCTATCAAAACATGGCTTGAAGACCCGCGTTCAAAGTTTGGGAGGCTCGGCGTGAAGTCAGTTATGGCGTTCATGCTCAAACGATTGGCTTCATAGATACACATACATAGCAACAAGTGAATAAGCGACTTCAGCTGCTAATTATGAAATGCGGAAACAACCAGACTGATCTACTCACCCGCGTCACTAGTAAGTTCATCCTGTGCATCACTGACACCAAACGCGAACCGAGACTCATGTGAGGTATGCACTTCGTCATGTAGGGACTCCGTTACCGTACACTGTGCATTGGGCAAAATTGAAGGTGATAGAACTTTGATCGAAGCCAATCAGCACCCAAGTTCGAAGGAAAATTGATTCATCAAATCAAAAATCAGCACCCAAATTTGATATACAACGGTTTGATACAATCCTGGAACGTACGCAAGTCTTCGTAATGCTTGCAATTCTGAATCAAAAACTCCCGGTCTTCACCTGCCATATCAAGTCCTACCTCTCGGAGCATATCAACCAGTTGATGAGTTTCATAGCGACTAAACTTGTCAGCCTCGACACCCGCCAAGTTCCCCAATTGCACTAGTCCAGCTTTTTTGGAATTGGTGGATATGAATGAAGGGCGAGTTTTCTTCTGTGTTTTTGGTTTTTCACGACTCTTTGAAGATTTTCTGTTCAGGCGAGTGCGTTTGCTGATTACATTCTGATCCAGAATATCTAATAGTTCGTTTCGAGACGCTTTGTCACCCAATCGTAATCCAACGCT
>MWRL01011126.1:0-10707 GCA_002157085.1 Melampsora occidentalis | reverse complement strand
GGGGGGGGCTTTTCCTGCTAAGGGCTAAAAGGGAGGGTAGGACCGCCTAATAAAGTAGATGGAGCTCTGCACGGTGGGCTAGGCATTCCCATCACGGCCTACACATACAAACATACACTAATTGACCTGCCCGGTGTAGTGGTTGGTCCCGAAATAAGCTATCTCTGGGCGAGTTAGAGCTTGAATGCTCGCCAAGCGAGCCTCCAGATCTGCTACGTGCCCCTTCAGCTGAAGGACCTGTCGTTCGTACGCCCTCACCGTTTCCCCCAAGATCGTGATTTGGACGTTCTTTGGCTGTTTTAGCGCGAACCTCATTCCTCGCAGGGTTTGCCACTCGGCCTGACCTAAGACCTGTCGTGAGCACAGGCGGTAACTCAAGGAGCCCTTTGGCTTGTTTTGATGTAAGAGTGTTGCTAACATCCATTGTGGCAAATCATTAGATAGTTTTCTATGTCCTTCTGTTGTGTTTCAATTTTGATTTGGAGCTTTACGTACTTTTGATCCACCTTGCTGTCCGGATTGAGATCCTAATTCAGTTGTTAAAGCTGACATGAGCTCAGAAGTTTGTTGAAAGAATTGAATTTTTCGATTTGTATCTTCTACAACCATTGGCATTGCTGCTAATCACTGTCTGTTATCCATTTTGTTAGTAATTTTATATTTATCTTGGAAATGATTGCAATAATTTTGAAAAGGTTGAGCTTAAAAGTTTGGGATAAAGAAAGGGAAATGATGAAGAAGTCTTGAAGATATATATGTGATCAGATACCGCATGCCGGAATACCGGCTGAACTCAACGCAAATCGGCGCAGAGATTCTGTCAAGATTTGATGAAAACTTGAAAGGCAAGATTTGTCACTGAGCTCGAAAGCATCTCATCATTCACTTCTCACCATGAGCTGTGTACATGGCTGAAGGTACGTCCATACGATTTCATTTTAACTTTCACTCTGTCACTGTGTATCCAGAGAATTTTGAGACTTCCGATTCATGGACGTATGTATCTTGGTGATAGACTTGGTCACCTTCTTCATCTGACTTTGGATTCTTTTTGGTATGAAATTATTTCACAAACCTGTCCTGTTACAATATTATCATGACGACTGGGTGGATCATCGATGATGATTATCACCTGTTCCCTTTGAGATTTTTTCAAATGTTTTGTCAAGAAGTCATCTCTTGATCAGTGGTAAGGATAAAATCGTGAAGTTATGAGTCGGAACACTATCAAGAGGTTTGGTGGCTTGATGTGAGTCAAAGGATAATTCATCAGCATTTGAATGTTTGGCAAGCAATGAAAACAGAGTGTAGCAATCGAAATAAATATTGAGAATGAGAATGAGAATGAGAAGAGTGCTGAAGAGTGGTTGTATGCGTATCAGAAGGCTTAGAAGGGTGTATGTATAAAGAACAAATCAGGTCAAATGTATGCGCCATGGTCAGTATCGATCGAATTCCATCCACAACTCCATCATCAACTTTTAGAAACACCTTCATGGATCAATCGAACCTCATATTGCTTAACTCAACATGGCTCCTAAGAAAATGACCACTCGATTAAATTCAGTCACTTCATCATCCAATATCGAAACACCAAAATGTCCAACAGATCAAGATCTAAAACAACTTGGTTTGATTCCATATCAACTTGAAGCTCCAAATTGGAGATTACCAATTCAACTTAATCAACCTATACTTGGTTTTCCTGGTCTACATCCTACTCATCCTGGTCAACAAGAAGATGCTATCACAAAATCATTGGTTCAAAGTGGCTTTAGTGCCCGAACCTTGGTCGGAGTTGAGTCTCAAAACCTCTTGAATCATCCATTTTGGATCTTGAGGCTAACGCTCTTGCATTAATTCTGATCGATCTCATCAGACAGAATCTTTTTCAGCCCATCAGATGATTTATAAGAAACTAAGCGATGACTCGAATTTCAATCTTTCATCTGCCGGTCTATCAGCTTTAATCGAGGCTCGTCGAAGGTTTTGCGCTATCAATCAATAGTATGCTCATTTCGTGTTGATCGTTACCTCATTGGAATACAAATTGATGAAGAACTTGTTGTTCATTCTTGTAATCATAGTGATACCAAGTCTACTATCAAGATACCAGGAAGAGTGACACTTAATGATCAAAAACGAGAGAATTGGTTAAGAGAGTTAGCAGATCCAGCAGTTCCACTCTTGAAGCTTTCTAAAAACGTACCACATGGTTTCAAAGGTGAAAAATTGCTAGAGATGCTTGTTCAGCGTCGAGTTGAACCTGTTCGAGCGGTTTGGTATATCAGATTGATCGGTTTAAATGAAATTGTTCGTCGTTCTCTTCTCTGATCGTCAATTGTCATTCACAACAGAATCCTAATCAGAATCAAGGTTTGATGAATCTTAGATCGCTCAACGAAACAAAAACGATTTGATGCAAATCAAATATACCATCACTTTTACCAGTGAATTATGTCAATATCTTCAGAAGCAACTAGGAGAAGTTACTGTACCTTTACAGTTGAATCTCTCCTCGACGACTAGTCTGATCACTGGTAGTAGTCGTTTGGCTGGAATGAATGTTAGAAGCAAGTTACGCTCAAGTACTTTATCGGATCCTGAGACTAGGAAAAGCTGGGTAGCCAAGTTCACACACACGTATGCAGTTTGACACCACGATCCATACCAATTCAGATCCACCTTAGCGCTCTTTTTGAGAACTTGCAGATCGTTTTCAAAATCTGACTCTAATATCCTTTCCCATCTCGATCCACACAGTACACAGATCTTGAAAAGACTATATACCGATAGTCTAGTAGATAAGCCCACTTTGTTCAAATGGTTGGTTGATCAATTGAAATTGGCCAACTTGGCTCAAGTCCATTTCTTATTAGACATCCACCAATTGGTTGTTGATAAGTTTTGCTTGTCATCAAATCTTGTCAGAGGTTTTGTAGAAGCTTGTCTGTCTCAGATCCGAGTAGTAAGCACGATTGTTTATATCTTGATATGCGTTGGATCTGGTTCTTAAAATATCAATGTTACGTATTCTTCAGATCAACAAACAAGGTTCAACTTCTTACTTGTCCAAGTTGGAGCTTCGATTGAAGTTGGCTGTCCAGGTGCGTCCATGCCCTTCCCCACTGACTCTAAATCATCCTATGATCACTGATTCATTCAATTTTAGAGCTCATTCATCATTTGTGCAGATAATTTTGCCTGGCCTGACCTGTGGATGCCGAACCGGGTCTTACTCGAGAGTATCATCATGTCTTGTACCAGTAGATCAAATCCGGACACTGACCCATTTCAACAGACCGTCTCCAGCGTTGAGGTGAGGGAAATGTTACGAAATGATTTTTTCTCGGTCGACTGGAGGGTCAGTGAGATGGTGGGAGATATCGGGATCGGTACTGGACCTCCGGCCAACACATTTACGCGCCGGGCTCAATTAGTTGAAGTGAGTTGATTTATATGATCCTATACTCGCTTACTGTTCCAGGAGGTTGACCAATACATTATCCTAGATCCTGGACGGATTTTCAGATTTTTATGATTGTTCGAAGCTCTATTATACTTACTTTCTTAATCCAGAGCCCGGCGAAGTCACCACATTCAAAGATCGAATTGAGGTTTTGCTATCATGGTCAACGACCCCATTCAGAACTCTGGATCATCGCGTTTTTTTAACTTGTAACATATTAGCATGTGTGAAAAAAGATAAAAAGATTACTGTGGAAGAATTTCAAAACCATTTGATCGCATGGTTAGAGCAAGTTGAGACGAATGAAGGTGGTGACATGCTAGTTAGATTATTCTCAGAACTCTCGAAAAGAAGTATTTTTTCTTATGGAGCTTACATTCAAAGGATGGTGGCTAAAGGCGATATGGAGGATGATATCATGGCTGGCAAAGTTTGTCATTGGCTCATCTTTACACATTGGTCATTTATACATGAGTTTGAGCTAATCTTTTCACTGTGACGTCTCGTTCCATATACACACTCAAAGTCAAGCGGTTTACAGACGTTGCTCCACGAATGGATGCCATTGGCTTCGACTTCAAAAGCGTCACGGTCCGGCTATAGTCACTTGAGACGCTCCCCTGGACGAGATGCTTCTCGTAATGGACTGCTGTCTGCTTTTTCTGATATTACCATGTCGTTGGGTAAGCCAAACCTTCTCTTACCTTGGTCATATCGGACGATGTCGATCACCAATGTCGGGCGGCTGGCATACCCTCCCATTTTAAGGAATATAATCACTGCATGGCTGATATATGCTGACTCTCGTGTGCTTTCTGATATAGCGGCAGCAGATTATCATCAATTTTTCAATGCTCTCAATTGTCAATTGGAAGTCTCCAAGCCAACTTCAGCAAATCGCAAAGTGGTGACCGAGATCTTACCGGACCCGTTGATTCGTATGGTGTCCGATCTAGCATCTTTGAGCTCAGCAACATCGATCACTTATCATAGTAGATCCAATTCACCTATACAACTTGCATCTGCAGTCCTTTTATGGGGAATCCAGATATTAGAGTCTTGTAAAGCATACTTAACTCTCTATGATGTGATACATTCCGTCATACTGCGTGCGTTGGATGGGATCGATATATATGGACAGAACTCCAGTCAACAGACTACTCCTCTAACCAATTCTCACGTCATTCATGCTCGATTCTGCTGCCTTCACGTGGTCTGCGTGGCGATAATAAGCTCGCATAGGATTTTTGAAATTGAAGGTTATTTGACCGGTTTGATATCACAGTTGTCAACAGTTTACGTTCAACTTCGACAATTTAACTCGAATCCGGGAAGTACTACATATCTTCAATTTGTTAGATCTTTTAGGGCACTCATCGTGGAAAGCCGATTTTCACATGGGCAGATCTTAGATCTCTTGAATAAAGATAGTGATGGTTTGCCAGCTGTAAGTTTCTCTCTGTCTATCTCTACTTATTTGTGGCTTATATAAAGAGATTGATGGTTGTATTCTTGCTCTGGTGGATTGTAGATCGCTCTATCGGACCTACATCACTTGGAAAATCCGGCGCCTGTCACAGAAGACGCTATGCGTTCCATCACACGTGATGTCATTCAATTGCTTAATGTCCCATCACCTGAGGATGCTTCCAGTCTGCTGTCTAAGATTTGGGAGGTTTATGGACGTGAGCCGATGGGCGGACCCTCGATCTGGAACTCGTTCATCTCCGGTCTCGATATATTCTTCCGTAATGAATCTGCGTTAGATCTCTCCCCTGATCGATCTTTACAAGTGTGGAGTACAATCAGAAGCACCGTCCTCCAGTTTTGCGAAGAGTTGAATGCGCGCAGTGAAGGTGGTCTGGTCAATTCTCTCATTCAGGGAGGAACACTTCCACCCGTCGAGATCGACGGATCAGGTTTAATTCAAGGCGAAGAATGTCAAGAAACAGCCAGACTCACTTCAGAAGAAGGTGAAGAGCGCGAAGAAATAGATGAACCTAGTCCGGGTCACTCAGGATTACACGTGGGTCCGAACCTGTCACCAATCTTGCAGATGCTCTACTTAGAATTAGTATCTATTGGTGTGTTGAGCATTGAAACTGTGTTAGAAGAAGTAATTCTCAAGCCTTTGGTCGCATTACCTCAGTCTATCAGTCCAGTGATAAGCTCGGAAGAGGATAAGGGGGAAATAGAGAAAGATCAGGCTGCAGCTCATCAGAAAGTTTTGGGTCATCTATCAGACATGTTTGATATAACACACGCTCTTCTCCTCAGTCACTCGCCCTTCGAACTCAATCGAGTGGGTAGCGAGGCCGAGACACCTA
Organism: Melampsora occidentalis; assembly: GCA_002157085.1. Classification (NCBI taxonomy): domain Eukaryota; kingdom Fungi; phylum Basidiomycota; class Pucciniomycetes; order Pucciniales; family Melampsoraceae; genus Melampsora; species Melampsora occidentalis. Next base: position 4,911 of record MWRL01011126.1, on the reverse strand, counting down.
TCGAGACGTATGAATGTACTATCAGTGGATCCGTTGACGGCGAAGTTGGGAATCATATTGAAATCTTCATCAATCGATCACTGAGTACTTGGAAACTCAAGTCTGAGAGGCACAGATGGCTTGAACAATCACCAGCTGGTCCAGCTTTCTACAGCCGTTTGATCTTGTCGCTTTTGATTACGATGAAGGGATTGTTTGAATTGATTAAATCCGACGATAATGGTGCGACTATGAAAGAGGATGTTGGCCAAGGGGAGATTATCGAAGATCATCCAAGTCCATATATTCTGTCTTCTAATCGTTGCTTGAGAGAACTCATAGAATCTCTTGAGCGGTTTCGAATCATGATAGTTTGTGACATGGCGGTCATCAAACGCGTGATTAATCATCGGGCAGATCTGATTTTGGATCCTCTATTGGAATTTTTGGCTAATAATAACACGGAGTTGGCCTTCAACAACAACATGGTCCGCACAGTTGATGACCTACTACCCTACTCTCTACCAAGTAAGTAGTCTTCTTAAATTATTTACATTTTAGGGGAGCCGGATTGAAATTTGTTCCTTCGTCATTGTACACAGCCGATCTAGTCTCCCATAAATATCCATACCTTGAATCGGTCTTCAAGTCCACTTGTATTTTCACTCATCGAGCACGTACCCGCCAGTTTCAACTTCATCTCAGACTTCTTCTTTCTAGATGTCCACCACAGATAGACGATAAACCACCGCCTACCGATGTTAACTCTGTCCTGGGCCCATTAGTGGAAGTGCTAGCTCGGAAGTTGCATCTGACAGATTCTAAAGAACCCTCACCCCTTTTTCTGAGCCATCTTCTGCCTGCCGTTGCTGAGGCGGTGCGTCGACATGCTTATCTTGTTTCTCAATGGTATAAAGGCTGACATTAATCCGATTCTTAGGTTGCGATCAAGTTATCAGCTTACCTCGGGATTTCAATCTTCAAGCTCTTTACCCCGTCTCAACAAGATCCGGATTACGAGATCTCACGTATTCATCATATTTGTCGATGTATCACTGAATTGACCAACCAATTGACCAATAGAACATTTCACATGAATGGAGATGTAGTAGCCAAGAGTATTGGAGGAACGGGACAATTGATGTGCAATGCTACTTTAGATTCTTATCTTTCGTATTGGAATCAACTTAAAAATGGAATCACTACTTTTGGTGGAAAGTTTATTGAGAATGCTTATACGGATCATACTTCGGGATTAAAACAATCTGATAGTCGTGTTATTAGAAGTCTTTTACATTCCATTCAAGTTATGTTATGGGCTTTACCTGGGCTAGTCTCTCATTTAGGATCTGTGAAGTTTACAGTCTCTGAACTATTGGTTGATATAGCAATGGTGAGCTTAAGACAGTCTACATGACCCACTTTCCATCTCAATGCTGACTCGATTTTGGCTTACTTGCTTACTCAGTGTGCACAAGCCCAACCTAGTTTAATGACTCAGATCATGGACACGATTGGAATTTTGCTTTTTCCATCTAGTACGTTGACCTGTCAGAGTTCACCGCCAATAAGAAGGTTTGTTGACACAATTGATTTCGACTTTAGTTCCTGATGATATGGCATTGACTTCAGCCGTTGGGGTTATGCGAAAACGGCTCAGGTGGTTACACATACCGATATCTCATCTTGAAGCGCCTTCTACTCATATCCTACCGATGGATCGACTGAAATATATCCTTGGATCTTCTTTACGTGGTACTACTACAACTTTTCAAGAACGACCAAAGGACGGTGTGGTGAGACTCGTAGAGGAAAAGAGTTGGGAAGAGCTAGAAAAGATGGATCCTGTTGGACCTGGGTTTATCAGTATCGATGCGCTCAAGTGTCAAACATTGAGTCAAGTGGAGGTAGTACCAGAAGGTAGACGTAATACGAAGAACAAGACGAGATCGGAACAAGAAAATGCAATTCGAAGTGCTACAACAGATGATTCAAAAACAAATGATGGTATGGACGAAAATGAAAATGGACAAGGAGGACAAGAAGAGGACGAAGATGAAGAAGATGAAGAGATTGTGAAAGGAGATCGAGAGAATTTTGAACATGAATTGAATACCGATGTACTTTCGACCATGCCATTACATTTCTTAAGATCACTTTATCCATCTAGAAGTCGATTAGAAGGAACTTATCAAGTTAATGTACCAAACAATCATATGGATCCTGAATCTGCTCGCGACCATCAAACTAGACTCGCACTTCAAAATGTGAAAAGATTAGCAAATGAAGGGATGACAACGAATTCCGAACCAGAAGAACCTAATCAAGCTGTATCAGGATCAGGAGGACAAACTCATGTACACACGACTCCGATTAATGTACCTGCACCAACCAGGAAACGAAAGATTGGACAAAACGAATTGGCAGCTGTGCATGCAGAAGAAACAATACTTGAGCCGGAAGATCCTAGTTCTCATCATGGACCTACACTTAGATCTACTCGATCTACTCGAAGGAAATCTAGTGGTATAGCACCTCCACCTGCACCAGCTCCTTTGAATAAAAGAAGTAAAAGAAGATGAAACTTTTGAATGAGTTCAAGAATGTATTGGATGGGTTTTGTGTATTTGGGCAAAAGGTTTTCTTGATCTTATCAGATCAATGAACTACAGAATCAAGGATGTTTTAGAATCATAAAGTTTGAATGAGATGAATATGTAAACCAGATGTAACAAATATCATGTCGAGATTGTGTTGTAAGTTGAAAGTCTCCTTTAGTCAAAATTTTGGTTAGTACATGATAAAGAATACAAATGGATGAGTCAAACTTCTGAGAATGCGCTATAGATCTGTGGTATACATTCTCTCTTTGTGAGGTCTTCTATACCATTTCAGTTAGTTTCAATTCTATTGCGTTTATAAGCTTTCTACTACCAGATGTGAAGTTTGAAAACTCACCTTCCACTTCAACCCCAGGATATCTCAGAGACTAGAGCCTGAGGACGTTGAGAGGGGGGCTGATCATGCTAGGTCATGCGCATGTTGAAAGAAAACTCTTGTACCCAAGCTTCTCTTGCAGATGGTCATTGCAAAAAACCAATTCAAGGGATATTATTAATTTTTCCTCGCCAACCCAGCAAATTTAACACATCAAGGAGGTTCAACCCGAGTGGAACCCAGCAACAAAATTCACAAAGCCAGGAAAAGTCAAGTCGTAAAATTCTTCAGGGCTGATCAAAAACGTAAAAATCTATCATCTCTGAGGGTCTTTCGAATTGATTGATCAAGTCATCCAGATTTTGGCTCATGCGGTCAACAGATAAAGCAGAGCTTACACTTCAGCATGAAGGTTCAATATATCTGTAAGCTGACTATGCACTTGTGGTTCAAACACACGTAAACTTGGAATCAGCTGTCATATCTTCGACACAGCCTGGTTTGAATTACTTTTTTTGAGTTTGCAGAGCATGTATTGGGTCTTAGATGCATAATGGAACGGGAGGATGTATATATGTAGCCTTGTTAGCTAAGGTGATTATGGTGAGGTCATGGTGGATGACATCCAAGTTACGGCCCTTCCGAATGAGACCACAAAGTTCTCTTGCCTTAAAGCTAAATACCATCTGGGTTTCTTTGCAAATCCTTGGAAGCCGCTCCAGAAGTTGGTCATATATCGGAACACACCACACTTGCAGTTTTTGAAATGACTCGTACACTAAAGAACTGAGAGTTCAGGTTGTTCAAGATAGAGCTTTTCGGACCTATGGGAGCAGACTCATGAAGTATAATTGCGGCCTAAGAAATCAGTATTTACAGATAAATTCGAACTTAACATCGAAGACTAACGATGAACTGAGGAATTTATATTGCAGCCTGACTTGCAAGCCATGATCCGGGACAAATCTGTCAATTCCACTGTCACTGATTGGATGACTGTTCCTTGTCTTCCTGTATTCTTACGCCTTCTTTGATGCCATTCTGCTTACTCAAGGCAGATCTAACGACAAATGTAGCTGAGTCATTCGAAGTAGATCATGTACCCAATCAACTCGTGTGTCGTGTCTTTGAGCTGGCAAGTCAAGCGGGAAGCAGGAAGACCAGTTCCAACTCCATCAAATCAAGACACACAATCTTTCAACACAATCTTATATCGTTCTTCATGCTTTCTTTTCTTGATTTCGACCGCACGGGTACGGTGATATTGCTGATCTTCCTGTTTTTCGGTACATTGTCATTCACAGACCCACGATCACTGTTCCTATCTTTCCTCGTTCACTGACACTCTTCTCTGCATATTTATTTAGCAACAATTGTATCAACTTATCCTCACGGTAAATCGGGACCTTCAGCTATGGAAACTCCGTACGTCTCTTTCATCGTATGCTTCAAGTACCAACGACCAATTCGATTTCAATTACACCAAAACTTTCTATAGATCTACCAATGGCGAGCGAGCCAAAGACCCTTCCCATACAGAGTCAAAGCCGTACGTATCTTCAGCCGAATACGAAACATGAGCATTATTCTTAATTTCGCTAATACTTTTGCCGTAGGTCTGGCGCAAGAGCGCCGAAATATAGAGCAACAGCTTGGGGAGGAGATGACTACAGTGGAGATTGGCATCCCTTCAGGAAGATATAAGCCTATCTCAAGACTTAGCTATTCCCCCAGATAAAAATTGGAAAATGTGCTATAGCATGCATTACCATGTGTCGATGCGGACCTCTGGACGATATCAACAAGGAATCTTGAATATATCGGAAAACACGGCGCTACGATCGGGTTTGATAGCTATTAATCTATTCTTCACGCGCGTGCAATCGCATGCAAACTTAGCTCTTTGTACTTGTGTGTGACCCTGGTGTGTTGTTATCTTGAGTATTCAATGAATTTGTTTGTTCATCTTATTAACTTAACTTATTCTCATATATC
>KZ143917.1:0-10605 GCA_002157085.1 Melampsora occidentalis | reverse complement strand
CAGAATGTTGGCAGGGCGTTGAAATTATCGAGCCGAGTTTTCGAGCAGGGTCGAGCAGAGCAACTGTCTCAGACTCGCGAAATACATGACATATCCGGTGTCACACGCCTCAATTAGATTGCCCCGAATCCCCAGCTTGTCATTACCAATTATCTTGACAACGCGTCTGCGCGTGTGTTTGTCCGAATACAATCATCTCAATAGCTCTGGAGATATCCAGAAATTCTCCATGAGATTTCCATGCATGAGATTTTCATGCATAGCAATCCACACACGCATAGATAATCAGACATGGATATGTCTTTCTTGCCCTTTCTTCAACACGGACTCATGTACTTGCCACGAGCATGATTTTAAGTATTGAGTCAACAACCAACCCTTCCAAAGAAAGTTGGGGTAAACATTAGTTTCAAAAACACCCCATTTATCTTAGGTTGGGTTTGGAAACCCCCTGCTACCCAAAGATTGGGTATCCTATTTAAGACCGTCAGGTATTCCCATTAAAGGAGTTCGAACAAGCCTCCTTGTCTTTGACCTTGCCGTTGAGAACCTTCTTCCACGTATTGGCACCTGTTTACTATTTTCATTTTTCCTATTCTGCTACTTTCCATAGTCTTCCTTGCGTCCTTGCTTCCTTGCTTCCTTGCTTGCCATTCACTCCATCATGCTTCTCATAGAGCTAGTCGATAAGCTATTCACATCTTACCCCGACACGCTTAGTACTCTGACTGTGAGTCAGCTCACCAACTTCACCGCACTGTCTGCCGAGTTCATCAAAAGAACAGACGGGGCGTACGGAGAGTCACCCCACGAAGCTCCCATCGAGTTTCTCACTCAATGCCTTGATCCCACTCAACCAATGGCCACATGGGCTCGACTTTGGAACCTCACGTTTGATCACCTCCCGTCCTGCGCATACAACACGAATCTATTCGAAAAACATGGTATACCTTTCTTGCATCGGCCCAAAGATGCTCTCATCATCCCTCAGCACACCTTCAATCCCCCTACGAAGCATTGCATTACCTGTACTACCGACGTCCATGGCAACCCAGTCACTCTCCAGACACGTCACCAAGTCTGTGGCTATTTGTTTGACATAGATGGAATCAAAACAGTCCAATCTTTTTCTGGTTACTGTCGTAGTAAGTACCCAAAAATCTATCAAGCCAACCATAAGTTCTGACGATCACTGGTTCTTACCTATAGGTTGTCAGATCACATACACACCTTGCTTCCTCCGTCGAGGTGATGTCCGTGAATATTACACCTTAGAAGAAGGGCATCCGAAAGATTTTTTTCAAGTCACTCGACACTATTTTATGACTCATAGACTTGCGGATCATCTCAACCACCTGCAAGCTATTGCCGTGTAAGTCCATCAATTTACCTTCGATCAAATCGTACTTATTTGACGGAGCTTTGGTTTTTCAGAGTTAGTATCTACAACCTTGTGTTGATTTACAATCAAGCACATGCTGCTGTGAATACAACGTACCCCAACGATTTCCGGCAAGCTAGATACACTCGTCAGATCAGCCACCACGTTATGTCGCAAGGACTAGATATCTATCGATTGATGCGAAGTTTTCATGCCCGAGGAGTACGCTTGAGGAGTGATGCCAATGGCGCGGACGATCGCCGGTTTTTCTCAGCCATGAAGCAACACTTGATGTGGCTTGAACAGGAAGGCTCACCCGATTCCTCTCATGTTTGCTCTGTTTGTACCGCCATTGAACCCATCCCGGACTCGGACGAAGCAACCAGTAAGTATTCATTTCTTGACTCTCCTTCAGATTCATTTTGATTTTGATAAACTCACTCATCAACAACTCAGTCATGCGAGCAGTAGTCACCGATGGCGTAACTATTGGCCACTGGTCTTGCAGTGCGTCCGAAGCTCAACTCAAACACCTCGATCCCAACGGGCCCAACTACTGTGATGTCCCTCTCGATCACGTCAATGACCGATTCTGCCCCTTGCACAATTTCCTCCACAACATGTGTTATGCCCAGCCATGCTTGAAACCTGTGCAAGATGGCACAAAAACCTGTGACAATCAAGAACACATCAATGCCTTCAAGGAATTCAAGTCCCGCAACAAGTCTCTTTTTGGTCTACCCAAGCGAATGAAACGACCCAACACTCACATTAAACTTGATCCAAGTTCTATTCTTGCACCGGAAACCGGCGAAGTTACCCTGACGGAAGACGATTTGTTATATGGCGATCTTGACGAACACGAACACGAGTCGGCTCGAGATGGCGGCGAATCAAAAAAGCCTAAGAAGCCACTTTTCACTCGACATCGTTCTCACAACGAGCAGTTAGCAGTGTCCCCATGTGGAGTAGTTGTGGGCAGGAAGACCTTTTATAAATCAGAATCGGTCACTAAAGTGAAGGTACGTCTTTAGTATTTTTTTACACCATCCAGACTTGTTTACTAACAAGACCCCCGTCCTATGTTTTGTATGCCACAGGAATTCATTTACGAAATGTTCCCCAATCAAATGCCTCAAGTCATTTTCTATGACAACGCGTGCGGTTTGTATTCTCACATACAAACAAGCCCTGAAGACTCCAAGAGGTTTGCACGTACTCTTTTGCCAGTAGATGCGTTCCACATCAAATCACACAAAGTCTCTCACACCGCATGCCGCATGAACAACAATCCAAACCTTTTTCCTGAACTCAAGGTCATCATTTCACCAAATGGCGCCTGGAAATGGAGATTCAATTCCTCTGCTGCCGAGATTGTTAACGCTTGGTTTGGCCGTTTCGACCCCATGTGTCGTGGAATGCATCCAATCAAGTATGCGTTTGTATTGGAGGAGTTCATTCGTATTCACAACGATCACCTGGTAGAGAGATTAGGCAAACGTCCCGATGTTCGTTTTTGCCTCAATGTTGAATATACATCACTTCCATTGTAATAATCCAACATCAATGATCAAAAAAAAATTAAAGCTTGTATTGCTTTATTTACCCTATTTCTAAACCTTCTCTATTCAACCTCTCGATCATTGATCAATAAAACATAAAATCTTTTATGCCTTTCATCTTCTCTACTGTTTGCTTTACTCTAAACACTCTATGTTTTCCTTTCTTCTATTTCTGATTCAACCTATCGATCATTGATCAATAAAAAATGGAAACTTCTACGTTTTTTTTTCTTCTTCTGTTTGCTTTACTCTCCACACTCTATGTTTGGTGTTTGACCCTATTTGTTGTCTCTCCTCGTAATGTCATCTGATTTGATTGAATTGATCTAGCCAATAAATACGCATAACACAGCCCAACTTGAGCCGACATGAGACAAAAAGAAATAGTAAAGCCAACATTGAAACATAAAACAGAGTAAAGGAAAAATTGAGAGATAAGAACACAATGTATACCTTCACAAACATGGTTAAACATCATGAACACAAAATTGTTTGCAGTGGATGCCAACTTACTTTTCTCGCTGATACACATGAGTTCAGTAGTCTAAAAGAAAAATAAAATAAAACACCAAAAGGCTTACAACATAAGATTCAGATGGAAAGAAATAAAAACGGTCACACACATCAAAGACTATTCGTATCAAACTTATTCATCACACAGAACTGAGGCATCTGAGGCGTTGAGTAGCTCGCATATGCTGTTACACTCATGGTCCCAACCAAAGTGAAAGAATGCCATTTTAGTGGTGCTGGATACCGACTTATCACTGAAGCAAAGGAAAGGACACAAACTTGCAATCAGACAATTGATATCAATTGAAAATGTAAGAACTGTTTTTCACCTTTTGTTACAGCAAATTACGTTTGATATTATACCCTCAATATCACAATCGATTTGGCAAATCAAAGTGTTTCCAAGACTCACATCCAATGCATAATGAATGAACGCATGGATCAAGTCTTTCCAAGGATCGAAAGCCGGTGCTTGCATGATAAACTTGGAACTATACACGTAGCGTTCATTTCGCATCATGTTCGTTGGGCTCCCACAGAAGTACCACCCAGGTTCGTCTGAAAGCTGAGGGCCAATAAGCTGTAAGAGGTACGCGTCTTGAGGCTGGATTTATTGGGTTCATCAGCTCGAGTTCGATCGTTTGACTTATATAGATGATCTTAATAGAAATGAACAGGAAATGAACGCACCTTTAGCCCCAACGCTTTACAATACAAGTCTCCCAACATTGAGGCATCATCACTTTGAGCTTCAAGATGAAACAGCCATACATCACAGAGATCGTCTTGGAACAATTGCAACATGCTAGCCACAAAATGATTGGACTGAGCCAGGCTGAGGACTTGTGAGCGGCCGGAAGTCGTACTTTTGTTCCAATACATATGATACTTGGCGGTGAGTTTCTTTATAATATTACCTTGCTCTACTTCAATGTTTTTGACAAACCAGCTCTCTTGGTCTCTGCTTCTGACTAAATTCACCGAGTCTCCAAGCTTATATAAGACGAGTTGACTATTGTAACCACTGAAGTCTTCTGGTTCAAAGATTAGTGGCTTAACACGAGGTGAAAGAGTGGGGAGTGGGTACATGAAAGCAGCCTGATTTTCGCCCAGGTCTTCCCTCAAGAAGTTTTTGTTGCAATCTGATTCCACGTAGTCAGAGTGATCAAAGCACGTTAGTTCTACATCCTTGAAAGTCAGTTCGAACCAAAAACATGCTCAACTTATTTTGGAGTGATCGGTACCAGTTGAACTCACTTGGCGATACTACCTCTTCCTTTTTGGGCAAAGAGCTTGTCGGGACGGTGGTAGCCGTCGTAACAGAAGGTGAGTGGTCATCCTTGGAGGGATGGGTGGTAACTGAGGATGAGTCAGAACCAGCATCTTCCTGAACTTGATCGGGGTGATTGGTGGTATCTGAACCCTGGAAGACGCCACCAACAGTACGACTACGACCTACAGTGCGAGCTAGGAGGTCCTGCCTCCCTTCCTCACTGTCTGATACGTGGGTAATATCAGAGAGCGAGCTGGTCTTCTCTTCATTAGGAGTACTAGGTGGAGGAGGATGGGGATTTGATGCTTTTTTGGATGATCGCGTGCGAGATGGCATAGTGATGAGATCTAAATAAAGCAGGAGAAAGTTTGTAAGATATTATGATTCAAGAATATAGACAAAAAATAGTGGACACACAATGTCGAAACAACTTGGTTCAAAATAACAGGTTGTTGCTTGTTGAGGGAATGCTACATAATCGGTAGCATCACCGATTATATAGCAAACAAACACTACAGCGTCAGTGTTTATGCGTGTATTTAGACTTTCATCCGCTGGGCATTCACTTGTCCAAGTGGAGGCACGGTTGGTTCCAATGACGGTAAGCGGGATAGACCCTTGATTGGATTGGTTGATTGAGATTAATCTAAGCATCTTTCACGTAGGAAAATGGCTGGGTATTGAATACCTCCATATAATGGGTGCTTTCCAGGTTATTAATTCAATTGCTTGGTTTGTATATCTCAAGTTACAAACGAGTTTAACAGCTTTGTTCGTTCATTTGTAGATATATCGTAAGACTAGGTAAGATGATGAAATATCTAATATAACAGAGATGACATCGATCATAACTGATCAACTGATCAGATCCCACTTATCTATGAAAATCTCAAACCTTGTCACCTCATGTATATATCCTGGACTATGGGCGAATGGCAATTTGGGGATCAACCACGCAACAACTTTGATTGCATCAATAAAGCGCTAACTACATTAATTACAAGTTCAAGATTAAGAAGAAGTGAAAACAAATGAAAGATAAACTAATTAAGTGTTAAACGAGAGCCAGCTACCGATCAAACTTGACACGCTTTGTAGGACGGGGTTCGGGTGCAACCTCATCCTTGGAAAGGTGGGACTCCTTCCATTCCAAGTTGAAGTGACTTTTGCCCTCCTTCACAGTGTGATCGGGGTGTTCCAACAAATATTCATCCAAACGTGTTGTATCTTTATCTTTCGCAATTGTTCTAAGCCACCACGTGTAGGTCGAAACTGTGGANGAATTTGTATGGTGCTGGAAAGACTTGACTAAAAGCGTCTGGAAGAGTGTATTTCTCCGCCGCTTCATACAATTTCCTCATGTCCACCATCAATACTCCTTGGGGCCATGATGGAGATCGAGAAGTGGTCTTGCGCGAGGTCCCCATGGGATAGTTGGATGAAGAAGATGGCGGGGGTGGGTTTGTGCTGCTGGTATTAGGCTGAGGAGTTGGAGTCGGAGTTGAACTTGGACATGGGCTGAGGGAATGGGATTGGAGATTAGGGGGAGCTTGGATCTTTCCTGATTCGTCTTCATCACTGGATTCGCCGGAGTCACTGATTATGTGTTGCTGTGGAGTGGGTCGAGTGGGTGGGACTGGAGCTTTCTGGTGACTTGGTGAAAGGAATCTTCGTATGTCCATGACACCCTTAGAGACCTTGGTGACCGAGGTCAAGTGAGAGTCCATGTCTTTACATTCAGAGGTTTCAATTCCGGGGAACACGACAAGCAGTTTGTTCGAGTCGAGTGAAGGAGATACAACCGAGTAACATTCAACCATCAACATTTTCATATCAACCTACACCACGAAATGAGCAAATTGAGTCAATTTGAGTTTCTTGACTATCATCACAAGGCAGAGTTGACTGACCCAAGATTGTATTTCAACGTGCCATACTTGTAAGTTTCCATTCCAGAGCTCACCAAGGTTTTCCTTGACAAGTTCCTTGAGGTCTTCGGATTCTTCAAGGGCAAAAGTCGGCCATTCGGGCACATAGATGCGAAAAACCCGACACACCTGTTCAACTCCTGAAACGGTAAGCCAACAAAGTACATGTACACATTGAGAAACGGTGAGACTACTGACATCAACTGCTGGCCAAACTACCATGGTAATGTTATTGTTGGCTGACTTGATACGTTGCTCTTTGGCCTGTTTGTTGGCTTGCTGTTTGATCGAAGTGATGCGGAAGTTTCTTAACTCTGAACCAGTGAGGCGATCAAGGAAATGGCAGTTTTTTTGTGGTCCTGATGGTGTGGTGTTTTGAAGATCGGAACCGGTAGGCTGCTGGACTGGAACAGTTTGCATGGCAGATATGGCAGGTTGTGCGTTTTTTTTGTTCTGTCTTTGCCTGAGCTGAGTGGTGTGTACGGGACACCCGGCATGTTGGTTGTTGAGATGATAGCAGCACTGAAATAAACAGACAAAACGGTTGATCAGCTCAATGAAACTCTTCAATCATGTATCTCAGATGTAATCACCTCCGAACATGCATTGACGGTACATTGATTGTTCCGTCGGATACTATGGCCGTCTGCAGTCTCCCCTTTGACGCCCTCACACTGCAGAAAAGTCTTGACACGAGTCGGCTGTTTTGGTTGGCTAGACTGACTAGGAGGCGGTGTCAATTGTTGTGGTTGGGCTGGCATATTATTCATGATCCTCGAGAAGTCCATAGGAAGGAAACCGGATATGGATATGGCGGAGTTGATTGCGATGACTTCAGAGTTGTATTTGTCTTGATGGAAAGTTCGGATGTATCCTTTGTCGTAATTGCACTGTGTGATCACGCACAAGTTAGTTCAGCATTCTACGTTTGATGTGCTACATGAGTCACACTTACAGTATGCCCTACTTTAGGGTTGCGATGAGGCGCTGGTTCCCAGTAAACGGTAGAATGCGGGCGTCTTCCTTGACAATTCTCGTTGAAGCAAATGAGTCCAGTTTTTAAATCTTTCTTTGGTGGAAATGGTAAAGGTTGAAGTGGGTTAAGGGGCATGAGGTGATATTTTGTCGCTGTTTTCTTTTGGGTGGAGATGCGTGCTGGCATTGAGAAAAGAGAAAAGATGAAGGTAAGAGTGTGTGGGTGGGGTGATTCCATGTCTACTGGTGATGTTTCCGATGCTTGATAAAGGAAAAGTTCATTGGGATTTCTACAAGAATGATCGGATCGATTCAGTGAGGTGGATGTTCAGGGATGTTGCCGATGATTGCCAGAATGGGGTTGACGGTGGCGTGGGAGTGAGTGACGTCTGTCGTTTCTGTCGTTGACGAATCCAGTTGTTTGATTTACCGGATGTGTCAAAGATTTGAACTGCGTCTCATGGGATACTCAGAGCTTCGCTCGGAAATCTGCTCGACTCTGCTCGGCCCGACTTCGCTCCATAATTTCAACGCCCTTCACATGTTCTCTTTGTTTGTATGTAAGATCGATTGAAATGCTGAGAATCAGATGATGAATGAGATTCTACCTATTATATTGTGATACCTATTATATTGTGATAGGACTGATATGTGTATTTTGAGTTTTGGTGAGAAACTTCTCTCGATCTCATTAAAGAAGATTTCGAGTTAAAATTCTTTCTTTCTTTCGTTCTATCCATCAACTGCTTGGTTTAGTCATAGTGGATTTTTCCTTTTTTCGATAAGGTTGTTTGATTGATTCCTTTTGAGTCGTTCTTAACCCTTTTTTCAATCACAAGTTCCGTTTGAATCATTGAGCTTGTTTTGATTAATTATACTTATTCGGTCAGTTAACTTCACTTCGGTTCTTGGTTGATGTTGGGTTTCATGATGAGAGTTTTAGTTTACTAACTTATTTTAATTAATTTCTTTCTTTCTTTCTTTCTTTCTTTCTTTTCCGATTTCAGTCGTTTTTAGGAAATCACTTTTACTACTACCATTCTCAAGACTTGAATCGCAAAGACCAACAAAGAAAGATAACAACGGATTGATTGGTGAATTGATTTGAAAGATTACTGGACGGCGATCATAGAATACCACTCAAACTCAATCGGAAATCATCAGTCTTGAATCATAAAGCGTTCAAGTAAGAAGACTTTGGGTTTTTTTGTAACGGAAGCTCATTCATCATGAGTTTTTCAGATCAAGTTTTCGAAGAACTTAACATGGAACCATTAAGTCCAACCCCATCAACTTCTTACACACCTCAAAACTCTTCATTAATCTATGAAAATGGTGGGATCATCACTCGGAATCATCATACCAAATCTAATTCACAATCACATTTCAACTTTGATCAAAACCTCTCACGTTACGCATTACAAAAACGATTAGATGCTCAACATCCTTCACGATCTCGTCGACAAACCGGTGGTTCATCTGAAGCAGAATCGGATGGATCATTACGATTCCATTCAGTTTCAACGACTCCATCTTCACCACCTTTACCCATCAATGCCATCTCATCCTCTAAATCAACCGAATCCAACCCCAATCCAAAATCATACTCTGATTTTCTTGGTCACTCACATCTACCTAATCATACCCCACCCATCCCGACTTCCAGATCATTCAGTCGTGCTTCCTTTCGTTCGATCAGTTCGATTGGGTCTAGAATCCGGATCAAACTTTTGAACTTTCGTGCACCATATTCCAGTAATTCTCATCCAGATCAATTACCTTTCACATGGGCACACTTAAGGGAAGAGTATGAGTTACATTTGGCTCGTGGTTCGATTATTGAAAGGTGTTTGGTGGATGTTTGTATCGAACCTGATCAACCTGATTTATATCGAATTTGGATCAATCGTGTGGTAAGTGGATTGATGAAACCATACATTTCTTCAGAGTTAAAGAGAAGTTCTCATGGATTGTGATTGGTTTTGGATTCAGTGGGGTTTGGCCGATAAATTAAGTCCAGCTTTACCAGCCGCACTCTTACACACATCAGCAGATGGACTCTTACCACTCTTAAATCCCTTGAGAGACGCCTTGAACTCGCTCTCCGATTTAGTCCCCTTCAGATCATCATCAAGAGAATTAAACAAACTTGAACACCTTTTGGCTCGTGCATCTAGGTTTGCAGGCTTGATTGAAAGAGTCATCGAAGTGGTTAGTCAAGTAGGATTAGTGAAATTCGAATTGGTTGGGATCGTAGTCGAACCAGATCATTTTTGGACTGGTGAGATTAAAGGAAAGACAGGTAGTGGTTCGAATTATCAAGGTTCTATACGTCGTTTACGTTAAGGTATTCTTTTCTTTGATATGCTTTGAAGGGTTTACGTAAATATTGTTTGGATTTTGTTCTTATGCTTGCAACCATCAGTTTATATCCGTCTAATAATTTTTTTTTTCATATATCTCTATACCTTGTTATGTAGCACTTCATGAATATATATATAACATTGTAGTCTCTTGTGTGTGTGTCTTCTTTGGTTTTCTTTTGCTTTATCATTCCCGGTTGTTAAGTTTAGTGAACTTGTAGTGATTTGAATTTTTGATGATCTTACTTTCACTTTTTGCTTGTTGTTTGTTTTGTTCTTTTGGGTCATTCACTACATCATTAGTCCTCAAAGAAACTTAGGAAAGCCATATGTATCTTGTTCATTGATCATTTAGGTGTCGAGGGTCTCACAGGTATTCTTTTTGGAGAATTCGGTCGGACTCTCGTTTAAAGACAAAGTTGATTTATCCAGAAGCATTGACAAATCATGAATTCAGTCAAGCATTGGGTACAGCAACAACAGAGGTCCCAAGTAAGAGAGGTTCCAAGTCAGTCGTAGAAATGAGACTCATTTAGACTTACTAAGATACTAAGAGCATCCACTATCATGAGGGTGATTTATTGTAGATTTAGCGTTCCTGAGTGCAAAA
>MWRL01011108.1:0-15862 GCA_002157085.1 Melampsora occidentalis | reverse complement strand
AATGAGAAGAGTGAGAGATTGATGATTACAAAGTTGTTTTTGACTAAAGATGTGACACTGACAAAGGTATACTTCAACATCAAATTTTCGAGAATTTGGGGCTTATGAAAATCATCAGCAAAGTAGAATCTTGATGTGATTCCAAGGTTCGTCGACTTATGCCAAGCTATCGTACCTACCAGAGCCCTCACATGATTTCGGGCTTGACACAGCTCAAAAAGACACAGCCAATTTATGAGGATGAAGAGGGGCCGGCAACTCTGACCGTACCAACAAAAGTGACATGCTCATCGCTAGTCCAAAAAGGTTGACTCCGAGCTTGGACCAGGACACCACGGGATGTGACTTCATCGCGGTGAGCTCCAGTGAGCGGTTCAGGTGGTTGGGGAATGGCCCGTGAGTGTTTGCACGAAAGGCATACGGTGGACACTCGACGAGCGTGCGTTTGGGACGCTGAACGATGGGACAGGGAATGAGAAGAAATTCATTCGATCGAAAAGGGCGGAGATGTACCCACGGCGTAAGCGGACCACAGAAGTGTGTCCGGGGAGGAGGAGAAGGTTACATGACCGACAAATGCTCCTTTTCACGCTGGGATCCCTGTAGTGTTCGGACCAGTAACAAACTAAGCACGGACCCCCTCAAGAGGATAAAAAGCATACAATGAAGGCGTACATTCGCACTACTGCTTTCCTGGCCACTGCTTTCATGCTTGTTGACATGACGCGACTGAGGCCACTCATTGGAGCATGAAGGACCGGTTGAATAGGTGTTGTCAACAGACTCTGGGGACGTTGGTCGTGGGTTCGCTTAGATGAGGATCCTGACGCGTGTTTTGATCCTATCGTATCTCTTTTCGCATCCAGCCTCTGAGCGTCTTGTGAGGATGGAAGAGGATGGGAGGTAGTGGCAAAGTAGTGTGCGGCTTGATGTAGATAATTTAACCGCTGAAGCACATCCCTATCCTAACCGAACGAAACATTGGAATGAGACGAACTTTAAGGAGAGGGGAAAGAAGGCTTCTGGGAATTGACCTGTTAGGTACGGCGTTTGGATTGGCGGCTGGAACTGTGTTGCTGTTCTTTTTAGCCATGGTAGGGTGCTGAGTCGGTTTGGTAAGTATCCAACCGCGAGTCGTGAGCTTTCGATTGAAAAATAACAATTTGATTCGTGTTGGGCTTCAATCACGCCTTAACCGGAGCAGCAAAAAGGGGAAAAGTAGTTCAACCATACTCATGACATGTCACCAACCAGTGACAGACAATTGAAGATTGTAAACAAACTATCACGTGACCATTTTTTTCACAAAATCACCACTCACAAATATCATCATCAAGAACATCTGATCATAACGCGTTAACCGCGAAGAATGCGTTACAAAACCACTATGGGCCTACAACTGACATTTAAATGGGGTTGGGAGGTCTGGCTCTTCACCTCCGTCAGAATGTTTTCTCATGGAGCAAAGTTGAACTCTTCTTGTATTGTTGTGTGTACATCCACAAAACTCTCTTGATATCCAATCTTCACTCTTTTATTGTTTTCCTCTTCCAGTGTATCAAGATCAACTGGCTTGGACCCTGGATACTAATGGGAGCTCATTGACAAGTTAATATTAGGATTGTTTCAAGGGAGAAAGTAGATATTTTTGGGTTACAAAAGCAAATCCAATTTGAGGTAAATAGCTGACTGACATCACAAAACGTGACAAGAAGGCGCGGCATGTACTCGAGTGTCCGGCATTCTCATATGTATCATGCGCTGATATCACCTGGTTATATCACTTTTCGGATCTTGATTCAATTTCAGAAGACTTTGGACATTTCAAACCCGTCACATGAAGTTTTCAATACTTCCAAATTTCTGGGTATCTTTGACAATTTTGTAAAGTCACGGTCACGAGCCCAGTTCATAGTGGTTGAGTGGGTGAGCTTACTTGCCTGAATTCAATTGTTATAAGTTAAAAGGCCACACTCGCATCAATATCAGGAAAAGAGTTAAAGAAGATGAACAAAGAACACCAAAAGGTCTTTTATAATATTTCAAATCATTTCAAATGGAGTGGATATCCAGTCCATATGCGTGATCTGAATTTCTGGAATGAGAATGGGATCGGCCCATGATAACAGCGAGAAACAAAAACCAGATTGTGCTATTCACTTGTAGTGTTCCCTTGTTGTCGGAATGCAGTCAAATCAGAATTGTGATAAGTGAAATTGTGCTCTGCAAAGCCAAACGGAAAACTTCAAGAACACATGGGATTGATGAACTCACATTCTCTACCAACAGTTTTCCTCAGATCAGCTTCAGTGACAACTTTGGACGCTGAAAAATAACCTGAAAGCGCATTTTATCGGCAAAACTTAGAGGTAAGCCTAAGATCACAGACAAAATTTGACTCAAGGACTCACCAGCGGCAATCTTAGCGTTAATCTCGACATTCGAATCTGACGGAATCAAATGATCTGGGATGTCTTTACGGAGTAAGATGGGTATTCCAGACCGGACAATGGCCTAAGTTTTGTTCATGATTGGACAAAGGGGTCAGACCTATCGCGCAAACTGTGTTATGCATCTTCAAAATGCTACGATGAGGCTCGGCGGCTTACATCATGTTTCATGTCGCTCATTGAACACATCACATCGATTTTTTTGACACCAAGCCAGTGCAATACATCAGGCATGAGCTCTGCGTGAGCACAAGAATCACACTCATCTCAGTGTATATCCTCAGCATTTTTTGGTCAAGGAACGAAATCACTTACCTTGGAATCGTACATCTTTGGTCCCAGCAACAGCTTCGGCACTCTTGAAATATATCGCAGCGGAATCACCTCCTCGTTTGCGAGCATTGTACACCAAGTATTTCGTTACTGTGAGCTCGAAGAACAGAAATTCGAAAGTCAGAAAGTTGAAGTGCTCGATCCCGGATCTGAAAAAATGATGACCTGATGACATACCTTCGCCAAGAGCTCGGCCTTCTTTTCTAAAGTATATCACTAATCCGCTTCCACCTCTCTGAGCACATTTGATTGCTTCCTCCACCCCGTATAAGAGGTACGGCCGACAAGTGCATTCCTGCTTACATCGGTATGTAATGAGCTTTCATCGAACGAACTCAGTATCAACAAAACTTACACTACTACCAAACACGTCACTGCCATTACATTCATCGTGAATTCGAAGTGTAAGCTCTTTTCTAGGATCGCTTACAAAAGCAGGGTCACCAAATATGTAGACTGAAACACCGCCGATGGGCGGAAGGTAGGTCTTCAGATCACTACGGGTAAGAAGTTCAGGATACATTCCTCCTGTATCTTCGTATAACGCCAGACGAAGGGCGTCTTCCGAGACACCTGTCCGACAGTCAAGAGGATTTTCAGATTCACTTAGACCATGGTGCAAGTAAAATGTAATTCAACTGACCAAATCGAGCTGCAATCCCAGGTAAATACCACTGAAAAAAATATGATGCCTCTTAGCAATATGTCTACCGGTGGAAAGGTCTTGGCAAATTCGATGAAAAACGTTAAGAACAGAGCAAAAAAAGTTGTAGATACACTCACCACGGGCTCTACGGCCGCTTTTGACACAGCAACTTCAACCTTTGGCCTTTTGAAAATCTCGGGCCTTGCTCTATCAGAAGCCCATTGCTCACCGCCCACAGCTACAGCTTCGTCCCAGCCAGCTGATCTGCTTACAATCTGTCCGTCTATCGGCAATCTTCCTTTGTATACGGCTTCATCAAATTCCGCAAGTTCTAGGTGTGATTTGGTACAGGCCACTACGTGATTTCAAGCGAAACAATGTGTTATTCAATGAGACCAACGACTTTAACGAAAAAAGTGATAGGCGTACCAGTAGGTCGAATTTCATGCCCTTTATCAATGTGTTCTTTGTAGATATGAGGAGCCAAGTGTCCCCATGGATCCATACTGACGATCTTTGTGGGATCAAACCAAGAGGAATTTGGTTTTACCTCAAAGGTTGGCTCAGTCTTTCAGACAAAGAGAAAAAGAAGTTGAATTCAGCATCTATCCAACGTGTCATCCTGTGCAATGTATCTTTAATTCAAGAGAGAAATACGGATAGACATACGTCGGTGAAGTCTGGGCGATGGTCCGGATCAATTGTGCCATTTACTGTTGCCAAGGCTTTGTAAACACTGTACGAGCTGTGATGAGGGTAGCATGTTATCATTTGTTTAGAAATGGACCTCAGAACACTTATAAACTTGAGGTTTTTAGACCAAACCTCAACCCTTAGAGCGTGTGATACTGACCCAGAATAGGCACCAATAGAATTTCTAGTTGAAACCCAGAAAGCAATATCAGCACAGATTTTTTCTGGAAATATCAAACATCTGTAGAAGAGATGAGATATACCTAACACTAATACTCTTAGGATGCCTACTGGCAATTATCGGGCCGCGCTCTAATGGATCAGGGCTGGCCCATTTTAAGGGGATTGGTGTTATGTCCGTTTGATCGGGATAGGCTATATGTTTTTGTGCCACTTGATTATAATCATTGAAGGACATCAGACGGGGCATATTATGTATCCATATGTACAAAATCGTGCATTAGGAACCCAAATGGCTCAGGGAGTCTTTGAAACACGATTCATTGAGTAGCTTACGCTCAAGAGGCATGTACTGAAAATCAGTTTCCTCAATTTCATGCGAATCTTTCGCAAAAGTAGCCTTCAACTCGAAATCGGAGGCAGCTGGGGATTCTGGAGAGCCAGTCTCCCCAGATATATCGTCCACGCCGCATTGAAGCACATTTTCACGTGTGGAATCCGATGGGGATGTGATGGGGGTGCTTGGTAAACCTGATGGTGGGAGGGACACTGGTACGCAGTATTTTGGGCTTCTGTGCAGCTTCTCGTGTCCATTAAGGTAAGATAGATTAAGGCGATGAGAGTCAGATTGGGAGGAAGATCCTGATGTTAGATTCAGAGTGTCCATCTGAATTTGAGAAAGAGAACAAGGAATATCAGCTCGGATCGTAAGATTCGCTTTGTAAGGAAAAACAATCAAAAGTCAAAAAATCAAACAGACCTTGCGCTCGAGATCTGAGTGCAATTTTTTGAAGTTTCTGACTTCGTCAATCAGGGTCTGCAAAAGCTCAGAGGTTCCTGATGAATCACATATGAACTCGCCCATGATTTTCAATCAAGATATAGATCTGAACAATAGTATTAGAAAAGCCTATGAGAAACTGTCTGTAAAAATATGAATATGGAGATGAGGACTCGGTTGATTAAGCTACAAAGACTACAGAGCGAGTGTCCAACTGAAGCCTTTATACCTTTTCTTGTGAAATCCTTGCTCTTTTGTCGGCTCCTTTGAATCATCCACAAGATTTTCGCAATCGACAGAATCCTTCGGAGTTCAGAATGGTTGACCTCAAATTGGATCCGAGGATCTAGATGAGTACATAACCTCGCACAGTCATCAAAGCTATGTCCTTAGTCACAAGGCAGCTGACCGGATGGGAAGACTCGCGAATGTGCTGTTCTTAAGACCGTTGGAATTTCTTCACTGTCACAGCGCCATGATTCCAGGCACAAGTATGACACCAAGAGCGCAGTGAAGAGTGATCCTGAATGCTGCGTCCAGTCACATCACCACATGGAGTTGATCGAAAGGTCACTCTTGCGCAAGCATGACGAATTCTCGTCAAGCACAATCGGCGCCCGAGTAGTCCAATCTCCTGAAAGTTGATCATCGGCCGAAAAGCAATATACACGCTACATGAGGTCGGGTTGATCAATGAAAATCGGAAGATTGCCTTTTGTTTTGGAAGGTGACTGATTGCTGAGACATCACAGCTGGGATCATGCATCCGAGGAATATCCCAATTTACACGCTGACAGTGATAAGATATGAAATGATTTGGATTCTGATCTTCTTGCAAGTCAAGGAGGTGTTACGGGGATGTCTTTGAGGTTTGAGGGTCATTCTTTGCGAACTGCAATTCTGTGATCATCACATGTCTCAATATCGATGAGGGGATTATAGAAAGGATCCTGTAGGTTGTACTTTCACAGATGTTGTACCTCGTTGATCCCATTTTTACATAAACCGCCTCCGTCTTTTGTTTCCTTACTTCCGTTTGTTGGTTTCAGAAGTTTGGCGTCTAGTTAAAACTTTCAACCATGATCTCATCGTGAACTCATCAGCCACCATTCATCATATATCTTCCTCATAAGACTTTTATTCTATATTCGCATTCCCAATCCCACCTCGAATATTTCTCCCTCATCATAAGTATCAACGATCAAACAGATTCCCACATCATGAACGAGGACTTTGTGGACATAAAGCGTGCTGAAACAGAATTTGGTCATGTCCAGCTTCGGTTGAGCGAGATGTGAGCTTTGATTCATCGCTTTGGTCATCAATGGTAACATCGACAATTGCTCACGATTCGGCCTCATATCACTATCAGCTCTGCTTCAAAACTCGAGAAATTGAAAATTTCAGATAAGGAAGCACAAAATGATACGGGCTTTGACTTATTGGATTATTTGGTGCGATCAACAACCTACATAGCTCATCTGTACTCTGGTGTTGCCTGTGCTTCCGATGCAGTTTTGGTGATGCCGCTGTGATGAGGATTCCACGGCAGCTCCCAAAGTTTACTATCACTAGATTCATCTTGAATATCTGTCTTGACTTGCTAAATCCTTCAGAATTTCTGTTTGAGGGATCACTGTTCTTCTATGTGGCATCACAATAAGATCCCCATATTTTCGGGTTTTGTTCCAAGGATCCTGACGTGATTTTACTTGTTTTCCTTTTATCTACTGGGTGATGATACCAGCAAGGAGAGCGTCGGGCAATGGATGCCCAAGGTTTACCTCACAAACGAATCGGCGTTATTTTTTCAGGCCTTGGCGTCATTGGAACAGGTGGAGATAGAAAAATCATCAAGACCTTCCCAGATGCCGTTAAAGATCACCTGCTTTTTCCCTTCTTGATCATCAAGAGGTATCTTGAAAAACGCCCAACAAAGATGATCATTTCTGGTTTCAATGGCTTTGCCCGTCCAGGTGAGATGTGCTTGGTTCTGGGTCGACCTAACTCAGGATGCTCCACATTCCTCAAAGTGATCGCAAACCAGCGGATTGGTTTTACAAAAATCCTGGGCACCATCAAATATGCGGAAATCGAAGCCCAGACAATGGAGAAAAGATACAAGGGAGAGTCAGTGACATTTATTAAGAATCACGCGTGAATTCCTTTTGTACTTACTGTTGCTTATCAATCAGGATTGTGTATAATCCTGAGGTACGGATCGTGTCTTCATGTCATATTTCCTCCCGGTTTCTTCGACTTCTTACCGGTTGCTGTTATTGTAGGATGATGTACACCATCCTACGCTGACTGTAGGTCAGACGTTGGAGTTTGCTCTCCTAACGAAAACACCCGCTGCGCGACTAACGGGTCAAACCAAAGACTTATTCAGAGAGCAAGTGCTAGATTTATTGCTTCGGATGCTTGGCATATATCATACCAAGGATACCTGCACGTAATCATTCTCTGAAAGTTTCTCTTCATTTTTCACGTCAGCTTAATCATTATGTTTTGTTTTTATTTCTGGCGGCTTTCAGACGTCGGAAATGCTCACGTTCGAGGTGTGTCCGGTGGTGAACGGAAACGCGTATCCATAGCTGAGATGATGACAACACAAGCCTCAGTTCTATCTTGGGACAATTCGACTCGTGGACTCGACGCATCCTCAGCGTTTCAATACGCAAAATCTCTACGGATTCTCAGTAACCTTTTTCACAAAACAATGTTTGTAACACTATACCAAGCAGGAGAGAGAATATATGAGCAATTTGACAAAGTTTGTCTCGTCAACGAAGGTCGCCAAGTCTATTTCGGTCCTACCTCTGAGGCAAGAAATTATATGATGGGGTTGGGATACAAGGATCTACCTCGACAGAGTACCGCAGATTATCTGACTGGGTGCACTGACCCAAATGAGCGACAGTTTGCAGATGATGTTGATCCAGCAACCGTGCCTCAAACACCTGAGGAGATGGAAAAAGCTTACCTCAATAGCAAAATTTATCAACAAGTACAATCCAACATCAGAGATTACCGTACAGAATTAGAAATTGACAAGCGTGACCAGGAAGAGTTTTTTCGCGCGGTGGATCACGCTCGTTCAAAATTCACTTCGCGACGAGTAAGCTTCCTTTTGAGAATGTCTGTCAAATTACTCGAATAGAAGTGTACTGACAGATATCCCTCAAGTCCTCATTCACAGTGTCGTTCTACACTCAGATCAGGGCTTTGATGGTTCGGGAAATCCAACTTAAACTCCAAGACAGGGTAGGATTGATCTTGAGCTGGGTGACAACTGTGTCCTTGTCGATATTCGTTGGAAGTCTGTTCCTTTCGTTGCCTGTGACATCCTCCGGCGCTTTCACCAGGTCAGCCCCTTTATCTGATCTACATCTTACTACAGTTTTCAAAGCTTACGTTGAGGTCTTGATTCGGTTTCAAAGAGGAGGTGTTTTGTTTCTCAGTGTACTGTTCAATGTGTTTGTCTGTGAGCTGAACTCTCGCATCGACTCTTGAAATAGTGCTAAAAAGCTTCCAATTCAGCATTCACAGAGTTATCTTCTCAAATGATTGGCCGTCCGATCATGTGGCGACAGACCTCCTTCTGCTTCTATCGAGGTGGTGCTCTTGCCTTGGCTAATATTTTTGCAGATATCCCCTTCTCTATCTCCAAGAATTTTGTATTCTGCACAATTGTTGAGTGATCTTTGTTTTGAACTCACACTTCCGAGTGTTTTTCATCTGGGCTTCGGCGCACATAGGCTGAGTCTTGATTTGAATCCAGCTATACTTAATGACGGGACTTTACAGAAGTTGGGCCGCATTCTTTACCTTTAATTTAATTGTCTATATCACATCTATCACCTTGAGCACCTTCTTCAGCTTCTTGGGTGCAATTTCTTTCAGCTTTGATACTGCGGGCCGTACAGCAAGCATAGTGGTGATGACCATGGTGATTTACAGCGGGTATATGATGCCCCAAACTGCTATGAGGCGCTTCCTGGTTTGGGTAAGCACTATCTTGCTTACGTAAAGAAATCGAAGTTTTCACGTGTTTTGCAATTCTTCTTTAGGCGTGGTACATCAATCCCATCAATTATTCTTTTGGTAAGGGATTTTCTTTTTCTTTTTGGGGTTTTCAAAGAAAGGATAAGTAATTGTCCTTTTCCACTACCTTTGGCCATCTGATGACAGAGGCGCTTATGGCAAATGAGTTTGGTCGCCTCAATCTGTAAGTATGAGATATTAGATTGACATCTTGTAATTGTGCGGAGCGTTTGAATTGAACTTGTGATCGGGTCCTAGTTCTTGCGACGGAAGGTCCATCATTCCAAATGGTCCGGGATATCCAGCTTCTCTTGGTCCAGACCAAGTCTGTACCCTTCAAGGTGCTCGACCAGGTGAAGCGCTTGTGAGGGGGGAAGATTACATTCATGCTGCGTACAACTACTCATCTGCAAACATCTGGAGAAACGTTGGCATAGAGGTATGTCAGCGCCTGTAGTTTTCCATATTTAAATGCACAATTTCCTAATAATAAAGCTCCTGTTTCCAGATCAGTTTCTTTTTGCTCTTCTTAACTTGTCTTTTCTTGACATTAGAGAATTTATCAAAGGGAACAAGCACTCCATCGATCAATTTGGTAAGAAGAGAAGTTTTTTCGGTAGAATGTTTCTTGAGCTCAAATTTCTACCACAAATCCTAGTTTGCAAAAGAAAACAAAGAGAGGGAATATTTGAACGACCGTTTACGCTCTCCCAAAAAAAACTGTAAAACAGAAGTATCTAAACAGGAACTCAGAGCATCAATCGAAACAGGTAAATCCTTCACATGGGAAGCATTGTCATACGAAGTCAAAACATCGCGCGGGAAAAAGAGGCTACTGGATAATATCTCTGGTTATGTGAAGCCAGGAACTTTGACTGCCTTGATGGGTGCCTCTGGTTTGTTCAATTGTAGATTCAGATTCTCAGAGTACCTCCTGATGCGATTTGTTACGTGTCATAGGCGCGGGAAAGACCACTTTGCTCGACGTATTAGCGAGCCGGAAGACTGAGGTGAGATTGCGACACATGATAAGGAATGCACATTGATAGCTCAATACAGCTCGATTCACCGTGCAGGGAGTGATTGGAGGTGATATCTGCGTATCAGGAGAGGCAGTAGGGCGAGACTTCCAGCGCGGAACTGGATATTGCGAGCAGCAAGATGTGCATGAATGGACGGCTACGGTTCGGGAGGCTTTTAGGTTCTCAGCTTACTTGCGGCAACCGACCCACGTCCCAATCGAAGAAAAAGAAGCATTTGTCGAAGAAGTAATTCAGCTCTTAGAAATTGAGGATCTCGCTGATGGTGAGTGGTTCCCAGAAAGATCGATGTCTTCTCCATGCGGGTTAGCTCAAGAAAAGCTGCTGTCCCTCTGAAGCCGTGATTGGATTCCCTGGGTTCGGACTGGGAGTTGAGGCTAGGAAGAAAGTGACGATTGGTGTCGAACTTGCGGCTAAACCACAATCACTTCTCTTCCTTGATGGTAAGTTTTGTTTGAGCTTACTTTTCATTACTCGTGACATTTCTAAATTTTCCAAATAGAGCCTACCTCTGGACTTGACGCACAAAGTGCATATACCATAATTCGGATCCTTCAAAAGCTGGCAGAGGCCGGGCAAGCTATTTTGTAGGTAGTGCGTTCCTGTGGTTCTCTTTGACTATATTCATGATTGTCTTATCTGTTTCGGATTTCATTTAGATGTACAATACACCAACCCAATTCCCTATTATTCGAGAGCTTTGATCGGCTATTACTTTTGAAGGAGGGAGGTAGATGTGTGTATTTCGGTGACGTAGGAAGAGATTCACATGTAGTGCGATCATACTTCGAGAGGAATGGAGCTCAATGCCCAAATGACGCGAACCCTGCAGAATTCATTCTGGAAGCGATTGGCGTAGGGAATGCCAGTCAGATGGGGGGGAAAGAAGATTGGGCGGATCGTTGGTTAAAAAGTGAAGAGTATGCCAAAACCCAGTACGAGATAACTCGCTTGAAACAAGTCACTTCCGCTAGGACACATGAGAGGCTTGGTCCGAGTGGTACGGATTGTATGTGGACTATGAGCTCTTCTGTATTCTATGAATTTGCATCTTCTTGTTCCGTCACTGATGTCTCTAACTTGACCATATCAATCAATAGGGGTCAACTTCGGATATCAGTTAAAAACCGTTTTGACTAGGACGAACCGTGCTTATTTCAGAAATGCGGATTATCAACTTACCAGACTACATAACCACATCTCCATAGGGCTCCTTGTTGGGCTATCTTTTCTAAATCTTCCCAACTCAGTAGCCGCTGTGCAATACAGGATTTTTTCTATCTTTGTCGCAGGAGTCTTGCCAGCTTTGGTGAGTCATCCGTTGATAAGATTAATGAGCTCGCGCGTTTGATCCCGGGTCAAGCTGACAACATATATTTATGATGTTAGATCATCTCACAAGTCGAGCCTTCTTTCATATTAGCACGGCTGATTTGTATACGAGAATTGTCTTCAAAAACCTATGCCCCAGAGGTCTTCGCAATAAGCCAGTTTTTAGCCGAGTTACCGTATTCGACGATTTGCGCAGTGTTTTATTACCTGCTTTGGTACTTTTTGACTGGAATGAATTCATCAACCAATCGTGCTGGATACGCTTTTCTAAGTTGCGTTTAAATTGAGATTTTGTCACAAATCTCCAGGTCACCTCATGATCAAACTGACTCGTTGAGAATGACTGATCAACAGTGATATGGGGTTGGGAAATATTCTCCGTTACCCTCGGCCAAGCTATCGCGGCACTTTCACCAAGCATATTTATCGCATCGCAGGTCAATGCACCGCTCTGCCTGATTTTAAGGTGAGCAACAGTTGCATTGTTCGGATATGCAATGCAGACAAATTTTCTCAATGTGTTAACCTTTTTTTGATCTTCTCGCTTCTCAAATTAACGTCAGTTTGATATGTGGAATAATGGTACCACAGCCAGTGATGCCAAAGTTTTGGAGATACTGTGAGACTCAGACTTTGCCATGAATTCATTTTGAGCATTAACGCTATGTCTTTCCACATTTTAGGGTTATATGATTTAAATCCATACACTCGACTTATTTCTGGACTGGTTGTAAATGAGCTCCATGGTTTGGATATTCGTTGCCGTCAGAATGAATTGTGAGATGTGTTCATTCTTCAGCATACTCCGCACATGAACTTGATCTTCACCGTTTTTTGCTACAGCGCAATAGTTCAACCACCTATCGGTAGTACCTGCGGAGATTGGCTCTCGCCCTTTGTAGCTACTGCTGGTGGGTATGTAGAAAATATTCAATCCACGGAAAATTGTGCTTACTGTCAGCTTTCTATCGGCGACGAATGTGAGTCACAAAGAGATGATATGATTGGGATCACACGACTGACAATACAAATGCATTTCTCTATCTTATTGCAGTCTTGTCTTCCTTGAACTATTCCTACAACAACCGATGGAGAGACATATGTATAATGCCTATCTTCTGCGTCTTCAATTTTTGTGTGACAGTATTAGCAGCAAAGGTTTTGACTGTCAAATACGCTCATAGATGAAAAAGCTACTTCACCTCATCAAATCGGATCCACGGCTTACCTTGTACTATCACATCTGATCGACCCAGTTGACTTGCCATGTATCACCTTTGTAGAGGGGAAATGTATTGTGGACCACCTCAGTTACTATATCACTTTTTTTACCACACCCTATCTTCAAGCTCCGCTACCGAGGGCCTGCTCCCTTGTCTTGCTTTGGCCATTGAGTCTTGGATTTTCTCTTGTCATGAATTGGTATGGAATATGCAATTTACCTCACAAAGATTGACGTTTTGCAAGAATGTCATTGCTGTACCGAAGACTGAGTCCAGTAGGCAACCTTTTTCAGGTTGTAGCTGTCTTGATTGCCGGGTCAGCTTGGTTAGGTGATACAAATCCTTGCGACTTTCAGGTGCTGGAAACTGTAGATATGGCATCCGAGAGTTTGTATCTTTTTCTTCGGAATAAATTGTGGAAGATTTAGGATTTATGTCCTCGACAACTACTTTGGCACCATGATGGCACGGTGTGTGCTCACCGGACTGCATGATACAACATAACTTCACTACGACACATGCAACATCACTCCTCCGCACGCATGTTGTCATTTTACTCCATCTCAAAAGCCAGCACAGCCAATCTTTTGCATGCAAAGTATATGCAGCTAGTGTCCTTGTTGCTGAAGCTTGACAACATGAGAATATCCTTTCAGAGCGCATGGATTGAAGATGTTTTGTTAAATGAAAGTAAATCTAGCAAGTCATATTCAGGCGGTCTGCTCTTGGACATCACGTACCAATTCTTCTTCAGTGGATATCTGTTAACAACATTAATGTACAACGGTGAATTGAAACAATGGGCTCCAGTCCTTTTAACGTTCTTGAAAGGACAGACAAATCATCACTACAAGGTTCACTTCAAAATGTTATTCACCATCATCAATCAAACATCAAAAAGCAAAACCCAGAAGAGAATGCTTGTTGAGCAGGTAGTTGATTTCTCTCAAGCTCAGAGAGTTAAATTTATTGAAGCATAAATGAAAGTCTTCAGATGTACCAATAGAGGTCAGGCACTGTCAAAACTACACGGCTGTGAACAGCATTTTATGAAGGCTGTGAATTGGATCAAGACAAACAATCTAATAATGCCTGTTGATCAAGTGGTAAGTTCAAGTACATTTCATGTAATTTTAAAGCAGGGGATGAGGTTTAACTGTGTGGTTTCTTGGTATCTTAGAACCACTGGGTAAGCAAATGGAAAGCTTTACTATTGTAGGATGAACCAGGTGGCAACATGTTGAGATAGCCCAGAGCTTTTCCTTTATACAGCCCTGTGTGACTAACAATAACCAATGACCTGCGCTGACAACATCTCATATCTACATTCCATATACGCTCATTTCATATATTTCATTACTTATGCGTCATTTCATATTTTGCGTGCTTTGAAACATTTCCGTCATGTGATACTTCTTCTTGTTAATTTCACTATATAACCCGACTGGAACAGCTAAGGAAAGGTGGCTTTTTCCTCACCTTTCCTTGATCTACTTCTCTTGCTGTTCCAGGTAGGCAGTAGTTCTCATTCGTCTTTCTCTTCTTATATGTGAAATAACAAGTAGTCTTACCTTTCTTTGATCTACTTCTCCCACTGTTCCAGCTGTTCCGTAATTTAACAGGTTATGAGCCCATTGGCTACCGCCTGAGCCTACAGATCATCCAAACACACCAAAACTCTCATCTAGTTCATTTTTTTTCTTTGCCTTGGAAAGGTCCAAAGAATTCAGTTTCTCTATTCAAATGTCTGTCTCGACCAACTCAAACAAAATCCGGTTGACTGGTATCACCTCTCTCAAGCCACCTGGCAAAACCTCCAACTACCTTGACTGGGAATTCGAGGTAGAGCTAGCTCTCAAAGCGGTCAAGCTCTCTTATGTTCTTGACCCCATCCCAGTGAAGGATTGCCCCAATGGTTGGACTGAAGACAACACTAAGGCATGTTCCATTCTTGCACAAACTGTTGAGGATGGTAACCTCAAATATCTCAAACCACATTGCTGGGATGCGGCGGCTATGTGGTCTGCTCTTTGACTAGCCCATGAGGACTCTACGTTGGGCGGGCGGATGCATCTCCTAGATCAACTCATCACCACAAGGATGGAAGGTGACGACTTCGAATTACAAACCAACAAGCCTTTTCCTTTTCTCTCGCCCTGTCCTCCCAATTTGTCTCCAAACAATTTCCCTCCTCTTCCTTCTACTCAGCAAATCTCTACGCCTGTCTCCAGATCACAACTGCCTGCCTCAGTCATTGCACCTGCTCCCAGGCCTCAACCACCAGCAAAAATAATACCTCGACGTTGTGCATCAACTCCCCCTAATCAAACGCCCTCCAGATCTAAGGTGCCGTGCATAATCAATAGTTCTCCTTGAATCACGGGTCTTTATGCTCCCATAACTATATTGCCCGATCTAGAGGTTCCACCAACGGCATTGGATCAGCCTGTGGTCACTGCCTCTGACAAGCCCTAAAAGTCTCATCCTCTGTTGGATTGGTAGCATACATCAGATATACAAGCAGTGTTGTTTCCTGCAAGGAAGCGGATGCTGTTAGATGACCCCCCACTCCATGGTAAAGAAAGTTATGATGGGGAGCTTGATGAAGACCACAAACCCCAAACACAACCTGAATTACCCGGAATCACCAACGGGCAAGAGTCAATGCATCAGGTTTATTACAGTCGAACCCGCGCAATTGCATAATTTGGGTGGACGTCCTGAGCTATGCAATTTCACAGGTTATACAAATTGGCATAATATCTCATAATGCATAATTGTATGCAAAAAGGCGAAATTGCATAAATATATGCAATTTCGCAGGTAGAGTTGGGGGTCTTAGCTCGGGGCTGTGGTGTAGTTCATGGATCAGGTATTATGTATATTCTTGTGGCTCAAAGACCAAAGTGGGGATTGTATTTCATTTTTGTAGTGTATAAATAATCTATGTTTCAAGGTCATTTATAGAAATCAGTGATACAGGCTTGTTTTTTGTTGCTGAATGTGATCTTGGACTTTAACATATCTATGTATTTCTGTAAAGGTGAATCCAAGTTGAGACCTTCGGCTGTTCCAGTACCTTCCATGTGATCAATGACAATAGACAAAGCTGCTAAGGTCTCAGCATCTGTAGGAAC
>MWRL01011086.1:0-10468 GCA_002157085.1 Melampsora occidentalis | reverse complement strand
AGGTCTGATAAAATGCCTATTGATGATGTACATACAAAGACCTATATGTTACCTATGCATATACCACCGTTGTTTAATCTCTTGTTCAAGCTGTTCTGCTCTTGTGTATCCCCCTCAACTTTTGATTCAAGTCTTATCAATGCCTCYCATCATAGCTGGCATGCTCTCTGTTGTTAGACTTATGAAGTCAGCAATCATATTGATGTCAACACCATGAAAAGTCCACCAGCGGACAAAGAACCTACTTTGAGAACAAACACATAGGATAAGATTCCAACCAGCTTCAAAACAAAATAAAAATCCGGCTTCAGACTTCATCTGAAGGCTCTGGAAGTGATACAGCTCTGTACATCAGTATAGCAGATGTACAGAGCTGTAAATCTTTGAAAGCAATCCGGCCTAAGAAAAACCAGCCTCAAAACCGTTTTCAGGTCGGTGTCGTTTATCAATTTCCAAAAATTACCTCGGATCAAAACTACGGCTCAATTCTGTCTGAGGATACCTTGGATTTTTCAATCCCAGGCTTATGTTGGTGGTGCATATCAAACTTAACTAAGTCCCAACGTCTGAGCTGTACCAGCCCGCTCAAACAAGCTGGTACAGCTCAGATGTCTGGTACAGCTCAGACATTGGGACTTAGTTAAGTTTGGGTGCATATGGGTTTTCTACGGTGGCCAAGGAGCACCATTTGCGCCAAAACGACATTTTGTCAAATTACCCTATTTTTGACCCAATTGGGGCCCTGTGCAGCCTGCTCAGACTGTCACTTCCCAACTCTGGTTGCCCCATCACCTCCTCTCACTTGCTGGGCTATTCATTCTTGTTTTTGAGAACTTGAAGTCGTGGTTCAAGAGATCTATACAATACGGTGCTTATCATTTTGATTGTTCTCATTGTTCTCACTTTTGATTTGTGTTTTTGTTACCTTTTTCTTCTGTTCTTGTTTGATTGATCACCTCATGTTCTTATCACATTTATCATTCAAAGAGTTCCATAACTCTCAATTGCAACAATTGAGGCTTTGGTTCTGAAAATCACACCACAAACATCATAATGAACTTGCCGATATTTGATGCTCGCGGTCTCAACATGCAAGAGAAACTCGAAAACCGGTGCGATGAGGTTTGTAAAAAATGTGCCGTAGGTTGAAGGCCGCTCAGCATCTGTTGATGCAAGAGTCAACACACCAGAAGACAATTGAAAATGGGGGTGACGGGTTGACTACAAAAGTGTGAGTGTAACTTTGGCATGCTGAAAGGCTATAAACAAAGCTCCACAAGTTTGTGAGTTTTGAAGCACAAGAGCTGCCAGTGCCACTTGAGCCACAACTTGAAGGGATTTTCAGAAGATGCTGAGGAGGTTTCTGGGTCAATGGAGTAGCCAATACCGTGGATAACCAGTCCGAGCAGGCTGGACGGGGCCCAAATTGGGGCAAAAATGGGGCAATTTCACAGTATGTTGTTTTGGCGCAAATGGCACTCCTCGGCCACCGTAGTTTTCAGTTACAATACAGTGGGTAAACCCGAGTACGTGTTCCGACCCGGCATGCATAATCAAAACTTCACCTTTTGGGTCAAAGATGGGGCATTCAATTTGAATGTTAGGAGATGTCACCTAGATAAGTGAAAAGGTGATATTTAGATCAATATGGGAATATGGTACTTGTGATCAGAAATATGATTTTGTTTTTTTAGGGTTCCAGATTTTTGGACCTAGGCCTTAGGTACTTGGCTAGGTACTTGACTAGGAACATAGCTAGGTACTTAACTAAGCCTGGGCCCATAGCTAGGTGCTTAGGCCTACGCTAGGGGGTAGCCAAGCACTACTGTGCATATGTCAATGCCATGTAAAGGTGACCTAAGGGGCAAAAAACCTTGAAATCCCCTTTTTTTGACCCAAAAAAGTCCAAAGTTTACACCCCAGAACTGCCCCTAGACCTCATACACCATTAAAAAAATGACCAAAAACTGGGAAATTTTCTCAAAAATTTTGGACCCAAACCTCTATGCGGGAGGGCTTGGAACACGTACTTGGGTTTACCCACTGTACACAAAACAGTATCAAAACTAAGAAACCTATATACATAGTTGACTCTGTGAAAAGCAATACCCAATTATTTGGACCCAAAGCTATTGGTTTTGACTGAGTATCTGTTTTGTCAAATCTCTGTCAAAACCAGTAGAATTCAATATGCACTCAAACTATTGGTTATGACGAAGAAGTAGTTCTATAGTGAGCTGGCGGCACAAGCAACATCACCAACCTCTTTGATTGGATCCACCACCTTCAACTCATCATCAAGGATTGATGCCAGGTTGCTGCAATGAAATATGCAGTATGGACAAAAAAACTGTAAAAAAACCGTTCCTACAAGCCACATGACCCACTAAACTATTGGTTTTTGACTGTTTTTAAACCTGGGAACTCCAAAAAAATGATCAGTTATTGGATATGACAAGTTTATTGGTTTTTTGACAACATTGACCGCAAATAGAATGTATTTGCCCAAAAAACTATCAGTTTTCCAAGAGTATTGGTTTTGACGTGTATTGGTTTTCTGAGAGGTGACTGTATGTCTCTGGGCGGGGTAGCGTGACTCCAATACTGATAAGATAACAATACTGTATCAGGTATCAGTAATTTTTGGGATATTCATATAATACCCAATACAGTATTAGTATTGTGTGCCTAATTCCACAAAGATCACATTTTAATTCACGTCTAATTGGATGTTAGAGACTAGAAGAACATTCTGCAATGAGAGATAAACAAGCTTGAGAAAAGAGACACAAAATATGAAAAAATGAAGCCTGTTTTTCTGATATCTGTTTTGAGTATTTCCATATTTTTGTCAACCCCTCTGCTTGCAATTAGTCTTTTCTATTTTGATATGCTCAGCCATGCACTTTTGAGACTGTTCAAACTCTGGTAAGCATATTGGAGGAATATGACCAGAAAGAGAAATAAACAAAAATGTGTTGGAAACGTTGGTGCATCAGTATCTCTTTTCTACCAGGTGATGAAATTTTGGGAGCTCCTGAATCTACTTCCAACGCAGCTACAGTTACTATACTATCAAGTATTGGCAATACTCAGTATAGTATTGAGACTCCAATACTACTTTTGAGATACTTTGGTATAGCATTGTCAATCCAATACCATGGCAGACCAGCTCAAGTAAAGTAACTCCAATACTATTTCCAATACAAATACTGTATTGAGTATCAAGGAGTTTGACAATACTCTCAAAAAACCAATATCATTACTGGTATCAGCACCTGAATAGCATACAAGAGCAGTATTGCTTCACAAGAAGCCCAAGCCCCAAAGTTAGCCTTTGCGCCCAATTGACCATCCAAGACTGTGCCATTCTTCAAATTAAACGCTCCATCAATAAAAGTTGGAGCATAAACCAAAGTAAAATTGAAGAACAACTCTCTTAAGACTTAAGAAAGAACTATGGACTAAAGAACAATCAAAACAACAAGAAGGAATGGAAGATGAGATTCCTTTGATGGTGAAGGGTGGTAATTCCAATGTAGGTAAATAGCCTTGATTCAAATAATTGGGCGAGGAAGATTGATCTGATTGTATATGAATGATTTTGAAAGTTTACTCTTTTTTTGAAGTCAAATGCTGGGTTCAGAGTCATTTTGATTGGCCATAGCAGTTGAAGACTTGATTATGATGAAGGGGATATTGACTTCAGCACTTCTTTGATTGATAGTGAAAAAATACTGACAGTTACTCAATACTGCCAGACAGAAATTTCAGTAAAGTATTGGGCCTTCTGTTAATCTATCCAATACCATACCAATTTGAAAGTGACAATACTGTCTCCCAGGATTGGAAGTACTGTATTGCCCAGCCCAATACTAAGTAACTTCTACAATACTATACTACACAACAAGTTACAATGAAACTAGGTAATGGGTGTCTTGCTTTCCCTGGTAAGGATTAAGATCAGACACAGTCTTAAAAGTGCAATACTTTGGGTGATTGAAAGGAAACACAATACCTGGTAAGGATCAAGATCAGACACTGTCTTGACAGTGGAAGACTTTGGGTGATCAAAAGGAAACACAATCTACAGAGGAGAATGTGACACCAAGAATGACTTGAGTTTGGTTAATCATGAGAGAACACAAACAACTAAACAATTAACAACTAACACCTGGTAAGGATTAAGATCAGACACAGTCTTACAGTGGAAGACTTTGAGTGATCAAAAGGAAACACAATCTACGGAGGAGATTGTGACACAAAGAAAGACTTGAGTTCAATAGGGACAAAGGAATAACATGAGGAGAAGTTATTCTATATATATACTAGTGTACCTAGCAAACTCATTAAGCGTCATGATGCAAGAAGAGAAATGTACCCATAATGCACATTGAGTGAAACATGTCCCTACACGTAATGCGCTTAAGTGATCACTTTGTGATCCTGATTGTTACTATACCATTACTATACCAAAAAAGTATAGTAAGTGTGTCTGCAAAAGGCTTTCAGCAGCTGAAGGATGGTTCTGTCAAACTAGATGATAGGGATGGAAAAAGACTAAAAACAACTAATTCATTTGTCTTTTTTTGTTTTTTGACTCATTGATTCCTTTTTTGTCCTTAACCTAAAATATGGATTTTTGAGATTTCCAGGTATTAATTCCTTCATATCCCTAACATCAAAAACCTTCTTTTTGGATGCTCCAATGGATTGTATTTTTTTGGAAAAATGTCAAAAAAAACAAAGAAATTTGTAATTGTTCAATGAAGCTATAAAGCTGTAAAACAGTTTTTTAACTTGGTTTTATTTTTCTTAGAGGATAACAAGACACCAAGACAACACTTTACTGAGTTCAAACTACTTCTTAGATTTTTGTGCCGCCAACTCGGCTTCAACATGAGCAATATGTTAAAGTAAAGGTGTAGATTTCAATTACATTTCACAATCAATGAACCTTTACGTTTGTCTTATTTCTTTCTCACTTTCATTACCCATGACATGTCTGCAAAAGTTACGCTTACAACAATTAATGTAATCATTCTTAACCTAACTCTAATCATCATGTATTGGTTATATAACTGAAGGAGCAACAAATTCGAGACTCTTCCTTCCCCATGAAAGTTCTTCCTTTACGTTCTTGGATGAAGGTGAGAGTTTTGATTTGTGGGATTGAGTATAGAATCAAGGTTTAAATTCTGAATACTCACATCCCTGCTCTGACAGTTTTGCTACAGGTTATGAGCCCAGCGTTGATCCACGCTTGCGGTAAACATTCCAATGCATACAACTTCAGATTCAGATTCAACTTTATCTCTCTATTCTATTCCCCGGTTTTTGATAACTCAACACGGCAGTAAATGAGCACTACTGACCCCAATTCAGATTCCAAACCAAGCAATTCTAAACCCTCTAACCCACCCATCAAAAAATCTCAACCTTCACTCAGTAGAAGCACCATACCATTCCCATCAATAGATTCTACCATCAATATGACTTCTACATCATCCGATACAAAAGACTTTTCCTTATCATCTTACTCCAATGTGGTTAAATTAGCTACCGGTACTTTCAATGACTGGAAACTATGTTTAACAACAATTCTTGGTGCCCAGCGACTATTGAAGTATATCTTACGTGACTTGGATGTCCCAACTGATCCCACTGAGCTGGATGTTCATGAAACCAACTCTCTTCGTGCTTTAGCTGCCATTCACTCCACGATTGAAGATGAGAATTTTCAAGTAATCCGTTCATGCACAACACCAAGAGATGCTTTTAAAACCCTGTGTAAACATCATGATGATGCGGGGGGACTGTCAACTGCCCATCTTTTCTCCAATCTTGTGACCCTCAAGGTGAATTCTGAAGATAGTTTATCTGATCATATTGCTAAATTTCAAAAAAATCACAACAACCTTCTTAGTAATCTATCAGGTACTCCAGACTTCAAGATTTCTGAACCATTCATTGCTATCATTCTCATTAAGTCACTTCTGTCAGAATACACTCCTCTTGTTCAATCTCTTCTTGCAAAACCTCAAGACATTAACGTTAGCTAGATTATACTCACTTTTAAAGATCAAAGCTACTCGAAACGCAGGAACAAACAATTCAGATACAGCCCTTCCTGCCAATCGTCCATACAACAACAAAAAGAATCGGTATGGTAAGAAGAGGGCTGGGGATCAATCATCTAACTCCCATCTGAAGTGTTGGCTAGGACATGTTGGACACACTGACAAGGAATGCCGAACCCGACGATACAGAGCCTTTCTGGAACATGAGAAGAAAAACTCTCCTAATACCTTGAATCACACAACCGCACACGATTCCGCACCACTCTCTCAATCTGTTCCTCACCCGGATGAGGATGTGTCTTATTGGGAATCAGCCTTCTCTGCTTCAACTTCTCCATCAGTTCCCATAATCTGTGACACCGGGGCTACTGGCCATATGTTTTCTGACCGATTGCTTCTATCAAACCTCCGACACATCCATCCAACCAGAATTGGGGTGGCTTCTCAAGACGGAGCAATTTGGGCTAAACATCAGGGCACTGCTAGGTTTGGATCTATCACTCTCCAAGATGTTTTGTATTCACCGAAGTTGACTAGTAACCTGATTTCAATCAGCCGTTTATGTGATGATGGTTTTACTGCCGTTTTCAACAAAAACTTAGGCACCATCACGGATTCGGCGGGAAAGATAGTTCTTCGGATGCATCGTGATCAAAAGACAAATCGTCTCTGGGCTCCTGAGCTCAATACTTCTTCCTCTGATACTTATTTTTCCAATACCAATACAGAGAAGTTGGCCACTTTGTGGCATCGGCGGTTAGGTCATCTTCATCCTGACGCCGTTATTCTTTTTCTTCAAAGACAAAAACTCATTCTGTTGTCTAGAAAGAATTTTATCCCTTGTGATTCCTGTGCGTTGGGCAAGCTCACCCAATCGCCAACTACCCACCCATTTCATCGATCTCCAGACCTCCTTAATCTTGTACATAGTGATCTCATTGGTCCTATATCCCCTTCAACAAAGACTGGTTTCAAATATATACTCACTTTCATTGATGATCATACTTGCTATAGTTCAATCTACCTTTTGAAATCCAAAGACCAAACGTTTGAATCCTTCAAACAATACAAGACATTGATGGAGAAGAAATGTGGTCAAAAGATCATGGAATCAAAATTGGATAGGGGGGGTGAATATTCTTCAAATGCTTTCTTACAATTTCTTCAGAAAGAAGGCATTGAGATCAAACAAGGTCCTGCCAATTGTCCAACAGCGGATTCCGTCTCTGAGCGATATAATTGCACTCTTTTGGGTAAACTGCGCCCACAACTCATTCAGTCCGGGCTTCCCTTGTTTTTATGGGGGGAACTGGCGAAGTACAGCTGTCTTCAGATCAACTGCTCACCATCTCTTGCACTTCAAAATCTATCTCTGTTAGAAGTGTTTGAGGGACTGTTGCCAGGTCATGTTCACCCATTCAACACAAAAAGACTCAAACCATTTGCCTCATTATGCTTTGCGATGGACAAGAATCGGAAATCAAAAGTTGCTCCTGTTGCTTGTTATTTCATATTTGTTGGTCTGGAAGAAGGCGCCAGAGCAGCTCGGCTCTGGGACAAGGACTCTGGTCTAATCCTTATCACTGGGGACATGGCCTATAGAGAGGATGTCTTCCCGGCGCGTCACCCTTCACTATCTCCTGATGTGCCGATGGAGTTCGTCATTACTGATTACACGAATGAAGCCATCTTGTCTATACCATCACAACAACCGAATGATTCCACAAATCTTGATCAGTCCATACCATCCCAGAACCCTGCTGACAGCAGGAAGACACTCGCCAAACACCGTCATTGGATCATGACTCTAATCAAGACAGTAGCTCCCATCCTTGGCCATACCAACCCAAGGTACAAATCCCACTAAGCGGGTCTATTCACGCCCCTTGGATGTCAGTGATTGACAGTCCAAGCACCAATGTCACTCCTAACAATAATCAGAGGACTTGTCCGGATATTGTAGACACTTCAATGAGAGATGTACAACAAAACTCACCACCATCGTCTCACTCCTCTGCCTCGTCTATCAATTTCTTGTCTAATACGTCTTCGGGCCCTATCAATGGTGCTGTGATTCCAGTATTGGTTCATTCTTCACCGTTATCCTCTTTATCATCTTTGCCGTCCAATCAGCAATCGGATCAGGCAGTCTAATCAAATGGATCAGGGCATAGCTCATCACAATCTCTCAGGCAATCTATGCCACCAATTCAACCACCTAGCCCTCCAACACCTCCTCGGCCAAGGTATCCAAAACCTCCTTGGCCAAGATCTCCAACACCTCCTCGGCAACAACCTCCTACACCTCCACGGCCACGGTCACCATCGCCAAAGCCACCCACACCTCCGGTACAAAAACCTGCTCCGCCTCCAGTTTGACAATCCACTCGTGCTCGTGCTCAACCTGACAGATATGGTTTTCCTTCAACGTCTCATGCCACCACTAGTTGTCCATTCATCATTCCTCACCGTAAGGCGCACATCCCTAACCAATACGGTTTCACTGCTATGAATGGAACAGATCCCGACAGTCCAACTTTTGCCCAAGCAATAGCGGGTCCCGACAGACAGGCGTGGATTCATGCAATGAAGCAAGAATTTGACTCACTGATGGAGCACGGTGTAGGAAAACTAGTCAATCCTCCTCCAGGTGCAAACTTTCTTGGGGGTATGTGGGTATTCAACAAGAAGCGTGACAAATATAACAGGGTTATTCGTCATAAAGCTCGTTGGGTCGTCCTCGGCAATCACCAAATCAAGGGTTTGGATTACAATGACACCTACGCGTCTGTAGAAAAACTGGACTCTTTACGCATCCTCCTAGTGCTATCAACAGCCAACAGGCGTACCCGGAGAAGGATGAAAGTACGTCAATTCGATGTTGTCACTGCTTTCCTTAATGGCGACATGAAGGATGTTGTGTATGTGAGGCAAGTTAAGGGTTTCAAACACCCTACTCAATCTCTTCAAGTCTGGCTTCTCATCAAATCACTGTATGGTACAAAACAGGCTGCCAGGAGATGGCAACAACACTTTGGTGCAACCGCCGCTGGTTTCAAGCTGTATCCCATCGACTTGGACTCCGCTGTCTACATCCTCAAAAGCTCTTTTGGACTACTTAAGATTCACCTTCATGTTGACAACTCTCCCACCTTTTGCGACAATGATGTTCTATTTGACAAATTCAAAACTTTCATTGACTCAAAGTACAAATCAAATGGACTGAAAAGCCTACTTTATACTTAGGGATCAAGATTGACATCTCTGACAATGGATCAATGGTGAAGATCTCTCAAACTCACTATATTGAGGCAGTCCTGGAGTGTTTTGCAATGGTCAACTGCAAGGCCGCCAAGTCTCCTTTACCTCAAAAGACTCATCTCATACCAGGTACCAACGAGGAGATTGAGGAGGCCAAGGACATCCCTTATCAAGAGCTAGTTGGGTGTCTCCAATGAATTGCTACGTGTACTCGGCCTGATATCTCATACGCAGTGTCTCAGTTATCTAAATTCAACTCTGCTTGGACTGTACATCATTGGGTAGCCGCCAAACATGTCTTACAATACCTACGAGAAACTCAAGATATCACAATTACTTACTCTGCGTGGATCAAGGAACCACAAGCTTTTTTGGACTCTGATTTTTCTCAACGTCCAAACACTCGCAGGTCGGTAACTGGGTATGTGGTGACTGTTGCAAATGGGGCAGTGTGCTGGAAATATCAACGGCAATTGGTGGTGGCTCTATCTACTTCTGAAGCGGAATATCTAGCAGCTGCAGAATGTGCGAAGCACATGGCATGGGTTTGCGCTTTCTATTTTGACATCATGCATCAAATTGAAAACCCATCTCCTTTCTTTATCGACAATACTTCGGCTATCTTTACGGCAACTGGCAATGGAATCAAATCTAAATCAAAAGACATTGACAGGCGCTTCCATTACATTTGTGATCTCATTCAATCTAACGCTCTTATCATTCATCATGTCCCGACTGACAAAATGCTTGCTGATCATCTAACCAAATCACTGGGGCCTATTGCTATCAATCATGCTCTTAAATTAAATCATATGAAATGAAAATGCGTTGAAATAGGGGGGATGTTAAAGTAAAGGTGTAGATTTCAATTAAGTTTCACAATCAATGAACCTTTACGTTTGTCTTATTTCTTTCTCACTTTCATTACTCATGACATGTCTGTAAAAGTTACGCTTACAACGATTAATGTAATCATTCTTAACCTAACTCTAATCATCATGTATTGGTTATATACCTGAAGGAGCAATAAATTTGAGACTCTTCCTTCCCCATCCAAGTTCTTCCTTTATGTTCTTGGATGAAGGTGAGAGTTTTGATTTGTGGGATTGAGTATAGAATCAAGGTTT